>JACYXH010000648.1:345000-372500 GCA_026745465.1 Lota lota
TTTTGATGCAATATCTGCTCGATTCCTGCCTCACTTGCTGTTTTGGGATCGTGGTTTTATTTACATTTGGTTTTTGCTTTTTCGCCTCCGTTTGCTGCTTGAAAATAATAATAAGTCTTTGTGCATGGAGTAACAGTCGTCCGGAACAAAGAAATATAGCTCCAAGTGCAAGTTGAAATATAATTTGAGCCTGCAACTCGTTTTTCTTTTTGGGAAAGGGATAAATAGGTGTAAAGTGAGATTGTGGGAGTAAAAAAGAGGGACAAACTCAATTAAATGAAAAATGTAGATGGTGGAGAGAGAGAGAGAGTGAGCAAGGACACACTCACATTAACATATGTGTTACAGTCACTGAACGTATGACCACAAAAACGATAAGAAAACGCAGCCCTCAACCCTTGCCTATAAGCTTTATGTATGGGCTCTGTCCCTCTTTCAGTGTGTGTCTATTTTCTCTTTTCGAAAATTATGCTTACTCCTGGAGAACAGTTGGGGTGGGGTACTAGGGTACGCATTGTTCTGTGCTGAGTGGCGATATCTCGCTGAAGCCTTTGATGCATTGAGATTGTTACGGAGTGCTGAAAGATCTGTCCCGTTCGGTCCGTTGTCCTTGGCGACAGTCTAGCTCCGAATTAAAACATCACCACTGCTTCCCTGCACCAGAGTGATGAGTGGATGGAGGGTGTAATTGAGCTTCAGACATGACCGGTGCTGCCACCCACACACACACACACACACACACACACACACACACACACACGTGCACACGCACACATTCACACTAACGCACAAACACAGTCACACACATGCAATACAAAAAAAGCACACTCTTTGTATAACATGCTGTTACAATTGATGGCTGCCACCACAATGTCTCGCTCTTTGAGATCCATTCGAAGAGCAGGGAAGATGGACTAAAGATGAGAGCAGCAGGAATGAAAATGGTGAATCTATTTTTTGTTAAATTGCCTCCAGAGGCTCTTCTTGTTTTCATATGCACCCCATCCCCCACCCTATTTCGTTTCCCCTGTTTATTTTGTTGCTCATTACCTTATCGTGGTTCTCCCTGCGAGGGGAAACGGGGAAAATATGCTGATGACTTTTTTGGCGCTCTGATTAGTTTTTTCTTTTTGTGTGTTATTTTTTCCGGCGGTCTCAGGAGTTTTCACGGTGATCGTTTACCACGCGAAGTGATTATGCCACAACCCCCCCCCCCCCCCCTTTGTTATCTTGGCGAAGCCAGTCAGTTGTAAATAGCCCCCCAAGTTATCTAGGCTGCACAGTCACTCGGAGAGGAGTAATTGGATAATTAATTTAGTCCTGGACAGGTCAAACGGATTTTCCCTCATCTTGCCTTCTCATGGCTCACAAGGTCTCCAGGACACATGATTGATGTGTGCCATGGCTGTGTAATTAAAAGGGCCTTGTCTGCCTCTCCCCCTAAATCTCCAGGCAAAGCATGCTGGGTAAAAAACGAAATGATTGTTTGAACGTAATGTCAGCGCTGACATATTTGAGTTGGCAGAACTTGGAGGAGAAGTAATAATACAAAATGTTTTAGTCATGTCTTTAAGTTATTCTTTGTGAAACAGCGGGAACAGCATGTAGCAGAATCACTTGTTAGGGGAAGTTACGATTGCACACAGCCAGTGAGCGAGGACCTCCCTGGATCTCTGCGATGTCGCAGCTAATGCAACATCATTAAAGTGATTATTCTGATTAGACTCTATACGCGTCCCAGAGAGGACCCTTTAATGAACACACAGTCCTACATTCACATCTGATTGACATCTAACCCCCAGTTTGCTCAGAAATAGTTCCCACATCAATGTTGCATTCTGGTAATTAATCATGTGGGCCAGGAGGAGCAATCGGAGGGAAACAGAATACCCATCGATCAAAGAGGCTCAGGACCTTATTAGTGATGACTTTTTAATGATCTTGATCTCAAAAGTAAAAACCGTTTCTCATTTCCTTGACCAACGGCATTCACTCAAGACATTGAGTGAATGCTCAACTCTCTAGAAAGTCACATTAAATGATGACCGTGTCAATCTTCCTCTAATGCTGTGACAAAGCGGTCTGCATTCTAACAACAGCACTCAGACACAGGTAGTCATCCCTGGTTTGAAAGCCCACAAAGAAAAACACCCAATGTCCTGAATGCAATGTGACTTTGTGTGGAACCGCGGCTGTTTTCATTCTTTGTCCATTCTTCTTTCAGCGTTAGTAGGTGAAATGTACACAGGTCCGGGATGGGCCGAGGCAAATGTGGCAGCAGAGCGCTGACTGTGAGTGCTTTTAATCTCCATTAAGGTGCATAATGCCACCTTTCAGGGCTGATTTGATTTGACGGGCCCCGCTCCGGCCACTCACCGCACCCCCCACCCCCACCCACCTTCCCCCCCATCCCCGAACCCACCGCGTGATTGCTGACATTACTGCTGTAGCCAGGGCCAACTCCGCCGGCTCCACTGTGGCAGTTAGAAATCAGCTTCTAATGGCTTCTTGAGTCCAGGACTGGATGAAAATGGCTTTGTTTAATAGTGTTAAAGAAATACGTATTTTTAGATTTTCATGAAAGATGAATGACACTAAAACAACAACAAGATGCTAAGATGGCCTGTGGCACATGCTGTTGATGTATGCTGCAGATCCAACGGATACTTTGGTCAGAAAAAAAGAAGAAGAGAGAAGTTCTTTAGAGCGCAGCGTGGCGTTCTGTGAAGAGCTCTGTTTGATGAGTAATGATGCCTCGCAGGTCCCACTGCTGCACAGTCAATGTTTCACTGAATTACATAGAACCCCCGTGTTGTTTCCTGTTTTGTATTTATTTTTTATTATCCACCATTGGACGACATACACACAAATCGATGGGACAACAGACACAAACGGTAGGCACTGTATCTATTTTGGTTGTGTGAGGCGGCGTGCCAGACTGCAAGCGGCTGAAGAGGAGACCAAGGAACGCTCTCCTCTTGTCCTTGAGAGATTTGAAAACAAATACCGAGTACGTCTGACAAAGCAATCTTGTCTCGTAAACAAGAATGAATGGTCGTGTCTTTACAGGCAAGTAAAATGGCGAGAGAGAGAGAAAGAGAGCAAGAGAGAGAGAGAGAGAAAGAGAGATGGGAATGTGTGGGAGGCAGTGATGGAGATGTTATGTCTTGCTTGAGTGTGTGAGAAGAGAAAAAGGAAGAGACACATCGGGGAATTGTTATTGAGAATACCGTTAATGTTTTCGTAACATTTTTGTTTTAATGGAGCACATTAGTGTATTTATACACAGAGGTAAAATTAGATACTCCACTAAACTACACAAATTATAGAGCAGTGGAAGAGGCAAGGACACCCTGGATAGATTCCAAGCAAAATAAGTTATAACTAGGACTGCTAGCGGTCATGAAAGATATTCGCACCGCCTTACCCCAGCGACTGCCCTTTTCTCGCGATTCGTGGAAGCCCGTCAGTCGAGGGCAATGAGATAAGTCTTCCCAAGCGATTTGGAGTGAATCCGAGTCATGATTTTACAGTACATGCCGTAACTGTTTGAATTTGCGCCCCGCTGGAGGTGAAATGGTGCCGACCGCCTAACTGAGCACTTTTTGTAATTGACACTGTGACGTCATCGATTGAACTAGCGACGCTACACTTATCATACACAATACTTGTACATAGAGGTATCCTCTTTGTGCAAGTATTGTATAAGTATTGTGTGTAAGTATTGACATGTTTCCAGTTCCTGGCCCCTCTGAAGGGGACTTGTGATTTATAGAATAATGTTCGCTAATTGCCATATATATATTTTTGGGATTGCTTTTAATGGATTATATAAAAGGTATTAGTGCATAGCATTAACATTACATTAAAAGAAAGGTATGTTTTGAGTCAAACACAAAATGCTTTTTAGTGTAGAGGTATTGACTATTTATTGTATACATTTTTTTGTATTACTTTATTAGATTACATGCAGTACCAGTGAAGCTAAACGGTACAATGCATCAAAAGGTGGGAAACCACCAAATCCTTTTGGATTATAATAGGGAATTATAGGGAAAGCTGTGTGTTTTTCTATGTTTACAAAGTTATCCCTTCTAGCTCAACTGGTATTGCATAGCATTAACACTGCTAAGGTCAGTGGTTGGGTTCCATTGTCTTCGAAATTAGAAAACATCCACCGAATCTTATTTGTTACATTAATACTACAGTAAATATGTTTTTTAGTGTATAAAATGTATTTTGTTTACCCGTGTGAAGCCCCTTGGTGATTTTATTCATGAAAAAAAAAACACATCCTCTGAGGTTTTTTTGACAGCTGTCGTCAGCATCTAGCTTCTGAGTTATTCATAGTGCCTTCTAGAAAGCCTGGCGCTATCAGAAACACTGTTTGTTCATAACTCACAGCAACATCAAATGACTGGCCATATTCTCTCTCTTCTCTTTCCTCCTCATCTCTCTAGCTCCATCTCTGTGTCTTTCCTCTGCAGCAGCAGGGGGGGGGGGGGGGCTGCTGATGGTGGGAAGGACTGGGGAAAGGTGGGGTGGGGGCCGGGGGAAGAAGTCGATAAGTCCACCTCGTAGCGCAATTAATGTGAATAGTTTAACCTTTCATTTCAACTTGCTAGAAAAATCATTGTGACTTCATAACCCGGGTCATCAATAAAAAGCCCCAGCTCATGGGCCATTTCAGAAAGGTTAATAAGTATAACCCCTTCTCTCCCGACTCACTCCGGCTTAAATCACAAGCCCATCTGATCCCTGTCTCGCGCTCCACTGAGCTCACCACCACCCCCACATCCCTGTCCACCTCAACGCACTCTCGCCTTGTTCCATTCCTGCCCGCATTTATGTTTTCCATTAGACGTTTGACTGTTATAAGTCTACCAGGTTTTGCTCTCCCAACGACAGATCGCTCCTTTTGACAATCGCAGCGTCTTCTTCTGCTAACTAGCCTCACCCTAAACCTTGACCCCCCCCCCCCCCCCCCCCCCAGGGGAGAGATGGTTGAGGTTGACAGTAAGTCCCACACCACCCTTATGTACCGTGTCCCTGTGCCCCCTGGAGGTGAACGTGGTTCATAGGGTTAATCTATAGAGCAAGTTTACCACGTAACCGTAATGCCTGATGGGTTCTGATGTAGCATTATCACGAATTCCTAGCATGTCCTGATGGATTAGGAAAATGTCTTGGAATACTTTATACCTGGCACGACCCTTGTGTTATGCAATTTTTGCACAAGGTGGTATGATGACGTTGTTAAATTGCAAGCCATATTGCAATTGTTTCAACTAATATTAAGAGTGAACTCAACCCAGTGACCTCGGTTTGCTTCCCGTCGTTTCCCAACAATGTTACATTTGTTTTGGAAAAACCTTGAAGGCAGCAAGATATATTTGAGGTTATGAATATCAGATATCAACGCACAACCAGCTGATATGTATTCCTTGTTCTTTCTGGGAAATCTGGAAGTTGTCGTTGATCTTGCAGAGACCCTCAGACACAGCCTGACTTTCATATCCTGTTTGCCTTTTCTTTTGCTGAGCTTTCTAACTTAAGTGGAGCAAAACAGCAGAGATTAGGCCTGTGAAAACAAAGATTTTTTTTAAGGGAGGAGGGGGATGAAATTAAATGACAAGATGCAATTTTCCACCCCACTGGGCCGTCTGTGCTGTGGTAGCAGATGAGGGAGGCAGACGGCTTAGAGGCAGGGTAGAGGATATGGGGTTGGGTGGAGGATATCGGGGTGTTTGAGGTAGGCTGGTGCATAGTGTATCACGATATGTGTGCACATATCGGTATTTGGACATTGTCATTAATATGTAAACCATATTTGAATGAAACATTTGTTGATTTTGAGACATAGGGGCCCATCATCGCTAAGCCGCCCACGCAGGGACCCTCTGGTTCTGTAGAGCAAGGTGCCTGCTGCCCACATCCTCCCAATAGACCGGATGGCTCTTCTCTTGTTTTGTTTCCAGAGAAAGCCAGAGAGACAAAGAAACCGAGAGAGAGAGGGAGAGAGAGAGAGAGAGAGAGAGAGAGAGAGAGAGAGAGAGAGAGAGCGTGCCCTGGGGTTAGCAGGGCCATGTACCTTACAAAACATAACAAAAAAGAACAAAAGCCCAGAGGTTGGTTTTAGTATTTCTTTCCCCACCTCTGCCTTGCTGCACCCCCTCCCCCTGACACCTCCTAGTGTCTCCTCCACCCACCAGAGGCGCTGGTGGTAATGAGTGGGGTGGGTGGCTGTAGTCTGACCAGGAGATGAGATCACCCTCTCTCTCTCTGTCTGTCTCTCTCTCTTTCTCTCTCTCTCTGTCTCTCCTCTCTCTCTCCTCTCTGTCTCTCCGTCTCTCTCTGTCTCTCTCTCTCTCTCTCTCTCATACTGGGTTTCTCTCCTTCTATGTCTCTGTAATGAGGCCTCTGGCGGGGTATGAACAACCCCGTGGAGGTTACCGAGACTCGTCCTCGGGGCACAGAAACAACTTTTGTTAGGTTCGTTTATTACTGTTGTTGTTGGGGTGTTGTTGTTTCTGGAGCAATGTTTCGGAACAACAGAGTGATCGAGGTCTCACTGCTTCCGATGGCGCGGTGAAGAGAATACTTTTTGCAGTACAAGACACCAGACATGCCCTCCTCGAGAATGGATTATACTTGTATTAGTCTCAAAACAGTCACCAAGATATTGTATTTAATGTGAACATGATGTGTGGTACAAATGTACATATGTGAACATCCTCAACTCGTCATATCGCAAATATACCTGACAAAGCAGCCGAAAGACGAAGCCGTCCGTCTGTCAACCTAACCTATCATTTTAGGAGAGGTGCGTGTAAAATACAATTGTGGCCTTTGTGAGCTACACCGGTGACATAGAGACTCACAGTGAACCAACGATGCACTATTCGATGCAGGATGTAAGTATTATTCAACCTTCCTTCCATAGTGTTTTAATGTCTAAATATATAGCGTAGCAGTGAATATGAATTGAGTTGAATGTATATCAGGTCGAAACGATTCTTCTTCCAGTAGAGCGATGGAACGTGTGCTGCAGTGTCATCCGTGTCTCTCTGTCAGTCTCTCTCTCTCTCTCTCTCTCTCTCTCTCTCTCTCTCTGTCTCCATCAACCAGTTTGTCTCTCTCTCTCTCCCCTCTCCTTGTCCTCATCAAGACGAGCCATAGCATGGCCCGAAGAACAGACGGAAATTGGTCCCTCAGAGGCCCCTTTGGCCCCTGCTACCAGTTCTCTCAGAGAGCAAATGCAGAGATACGCTCAGACAAGCACTGCCTCTCTATCTCTTACACACACACACACACACACACACACACACACACACACACACACACACACACACACACACACACACATATACACACACACACTCAGAAAAACCCAAAACACACACACACACACACACACACACACACATATACACACCCAGTGAACAACTGAGCAGATCTGTTGCCAGCTTTGTCGTACGTTTGTTCCCATTACCGGATCCCTAATATCGTCCCCTGCCATCAAGTCTGCCTAATGGCCCATTCCTACCACCACAACCGACCCCATCAACACAAGCACCACAATCACCACCGCCACCACCGACCCCATCAACACCAGCAACACAATCACCACCACCACCATCACCACCACAATCACCCCCATCACCACCATCACCATCACAACCAACACCACCACCATCACACTTCCTAGAGTGTCTAGAAAGCCACCAGTAGATATTACTGCCAAACGTGATGACTGAACATTTGCAAGCCAAACTAGTGGATGAAGAAGATTTGCAGCACAAAGAAAAGTAAGTACACAGAGATGTACAACTCTAGGGAACAATAACAATAGCACACATCAATACTCAACACCAAGATACAAAGAGCAGGAAAGCCATGTGATACACTAAAAAATGTTTTTAAATACCCTGCCCTGTGACATTATGTGCACGTTTGTATAATGTTGATGGAAATACGATACATTAGTAATTGCGCATAAGAGATGATTTGTATGTAAATAGGATGTATGCTTGTGTGTGTTTTGTGTGTGCATGTGTGTGTGTGTTGGGGGTAAGGGATATGGTGTGTGTGTGTGTGTGTGTGTGTGTCTGCGTGTGTGTGTGCAAGAGAGAGAAAGGGAGGGAGAGAAAGGGAGAGAGAGAAAACATGCACCATCGAGTAACACACGGATGAGTGCTTCCTTCTCCACTTCATAAAATATGCAAAAGCTGCTAAAATGGAAAATCAGTGTTTCTTTACAACGTCCCACAGTATCTCCAGTACCAGATAAGTGTCCCCGCATCTCCCACTCAACAGGTGATTTTGTCAGTCCCTCCCCCTGTTGGATGTGATTGGACAGGACCTGTTTGGATATGATCTAATGGAGATCCAATCTAATCTAATCAGGAATCAGGTTCTACATCCTTTCACTGTAACCTCCCCCTCCATGCCCTCACTCTGTCCCCCCCCCCACACACACACTTCTCCCTTAACCTCACCCCACCAGCTCCAGACCGCGGATTCGCGACTCACCTCTCCACCGGGGATCGACCTTCACCCAATCAAAGCCGCCCAGCACCCGTCCAATCCGGTACAATCAGCACAAAAGGGATAGCTGGGGTGTTGATGGGTGATGAGGAGCGGACCCCCCCTGGCTCCTCTTCGACACGAAAACATAAATAAAACAAGCGTTAGACTGATGACGCTAGGAGCTTCGGGGAGGTGGTGAGTGAGGGA
Source organism: Lota lota (assembly GCA_026745465.1). NCBI lineage: Eukaryota > Metazoa > Chordata > Actinopteri > Gadiformes > Lotidae > Lota > Lota lota. Next base: position 353,737 of record JACYXH010000648.1, read on the forward strand.
AGCAGCCCACCTGCGAAAAATAGCGAGTGCATATGACAACGCATGTCAATGCTTGTGGAACCCTGCTCCTCAAGGTAAGCAATGACTCTTAATTACTGGGGCATTTCTGGTTTTAATTATGACGATGACTAGCTAATCACGGCCCCCGACAGAGTTGATGGAGCCAAAGGAGGACAGGCGGGTTGGGGGGGGGGGGGGGGCTGTCAGGATCACTTCCTCTCGTGTCGGGATGCGGTAATGACACGACCTCATCTTGTGAACGGCGCAGTGGAGGATGTCTCGGGGCCGTGATGCTCCTCCCTGTGTGTTGCAGGGGCCAAAGTGCACTTGAGGATGAAGCTTGGAAGATATAAATATATAAATGAGCAGCAGGGGGCTAGTGGGGCACAGCAGAGGTCTCTGGGTCCTCGCTCGAGTCTGCAACACCGGCATCAGGGATGTGGATGGGTTTGTTGGTTTACATAGTGATCACACCTTGTTCAACATTCTGGGTTCAGAGAAACACGAAACAAATGTGTGTGTGTGTGTGTGTGTGTGTGTGTGTTATGCATGGTGGCTGAGACGTGTCGACGAACCAAAATGCTTTGTAAAGGCGCTTTAACGAGTACACAAACGCAAAAGCCACAACACAACTGCAAACGGCACAACACAAATGCAAAAGGCACAACACAATTGCAAAAGTCACAACATAACGGAAGTCAGCGTCAATTGATGTTGACAATGAAACGGACCGACTATTATTGCCGGCAGACGATTATTTAAGTAATCTTTTAAACATTTTCTTCACTTCTGCCAGGCATATCAGCAGCATCCAAGGGTTAAATGTTCTTGCCACACGAACATTCAGAATAAAGGTTGAATCAACAAGGGGAAAAATTAGCCCTACATTGTAATCTGTAATAAAGTTCCTCAAACGGGCAAGAACCTTCCTCTTACACATGTGTATGCAAAGCTAGGCTGTCAACATCCGTTGAAAACACTTTATGTTGTGGCTTTGCATTTGTCTTGTGGCTTTGCAGTTGTGTTGTTTTGTTTGCATTTGTGTTTGGCTTTTTGTATTTTTATTTTCGGCTAATGCGCTTGTGTTTTTCGAATTTGCAACGCGTTTTGGCTATGCAGTTCATTTGACAAGTTTCGGCAATCATAGTTATGTGTATGTGTTAATTTGTATGTTTATGTATATATATATATATATATATATATATATGATATTCATGAATGCCAAAGATGTTTCATGGTCAACCCTTAACCTCATGAACCAAATTCATGTTAGAGCCAAGGAAACACATTTTTAACAAAGTGCCATAATTTGGATCATACTTGAGAGAATAAATCCGCCAGGGCACAACACTCACTGTTGGGCATGAAGCTCCTAATAATAACACTTATTTCTCTCTCTCTCTCTTCTCTCTCTCTCTCTCTCTCTCTCTCTCTCTCTCTCTCTCTCTCTCTATCTCTATCTCTTCTCTCTCTCTCTCTCTCTCTCTCTCCACTACTCCTCACCATCTCTCGTCCATCCCTTCATATATCTTCCTACCTTCAGTGAGTGACTTCCATTTGATGTGAATATAACTATTTTCACATCAAAGTTGTATTTTTCTCCCCTTGGGAATATTGATCTTGTTTAATTGAAGTCAAAAGCATGTTCTGCATTCAGAGACTGTTGGTAACGGTGTTGACCTTTAAAATTTATTTTTTCCCCCCATAGTTGGACAGGTGGATAAATTATTCACTGATGTTGACTGGCCCAGGTCCAGAGGTGCTGACTAATGAATGAGGTGTGTGTGTGTGTGTGTGTGGTTGGGGGTGGGGGGGTGGGGGGGGGAAGGGTGGGCTTTGGGCTGGGGTCACATTGAACTGTAAACAACCCTGAGATCTAGGAGACTACCGAGAGTTCACCCTGAGCAAGGACAGCCCTCTGGTCCCATGTCTCACACACCTCTGTATTACATCCATCCTTTTTTTTAAATATGTATGTCTTCAAACCTGTAAATTTAAATGAGGATTAAAGTGTGGCAGGATAATTCTTTGTTTGGTAATGATATTGGTTAACTAATCCTATTCCGTCCTCTACAACAGCATCCATCTCAGTAGAACAAGACTACCTATTCCCATGTATTATATGCTTAATGTATACTCAGCATCAGGGCAGTAACATGATGAAACCCCAGCTCCTGCGTGGTTGACAGCTGTAACGCCCATCAGAATGAACAGTTCCCTTAAACCTTTCACGTCTCCAGGTGAGTTACGTCTCTTTGACAGCAGTATCCCAATACCTGACTGCACCGCCAAAAAGGTTACACGATTAACAAGTGCCGACTGACCTTTTCAAAACGATCTTTTCAATCACAAGAAAATTCAAACAAAAAATCTTGTCTTTTATGTGTTTATTTCCCATCCTGGTGGACGATAAACAAAGCCTGTTGTTTTGGATGTCTTGAATTGCAAAGCTTCCGATATGAATGTCTTCTCACGATCTAGAAAAAAATGAAAACTTTTCCACACGGGCTGGTTGGTGAAAGGGTTACTATACGAGTAGTTTAGCTAGCTGTGTAGTAGTGTGCTGTAGGACATGGGCCTGTCTCCCTTGGTCCCAGCAGTATTTTTCCAACCATGGTTGATGGCGAGTGAGAGCTGACAGAAACTACTAACTATTCATGATGTGTGTGTGGGTTGATGTGATCCTCAGCCTTTCAAGTCTGATCCCCAGTCCGTCAGGTCTCTGTGTGCACCGCGGTGCACTCCACCATACAGCTGTCTACAGCCCTTTCTTCTCTGTTTGTTTGTTGGTTGTCAGTCTGTTTCTGTCTGTAGTCCGTCCTTTTGTTTGTTGGTTCTTTCATTGAATCGTTCGTCCTCTCTCTCTCGTTCCCCTTTTCTCTGTGAGTCAGACTTTCCATTCCACGGATGTACGATGTCATCTGAGCTGGGGTCTCTGAGATAGCCGGAGCGAAGGGGTGGTGGTGGGGTGGGGGGCTGGGGGGCCCTCATGGGCCTTGCTGAAGGAAAACCAGATCCTTTCTTCTAATGCGGGCCCTGCGGGGGATGCAGCCGTGTGCGTGGTTGTGCATGTTTCTGCGTGTGTGGCATAAATTACAGCTATTACAGCCACCGCTACACCTTGCCTCGCCTGCAAGGCCTTGGCTATCTGTTATGTTGGCTCTCCTCTCTCTTTCTCTCTCTCCCTCTCTCCCTCTCTCTCTCACTCTCCGTCGCTCCCTCTCTCATCCTGCTGTCCCCTCTCTCTGGTCTGTCCCTGTGTCTGTAATATGGAACTGTAACTGAATTCCAAATGGATCCTGAGCCTTGGCGGGAATCACATTGATGTGGTGAATGCTAAGCTCTGCCTGCCTTAAAGAAAATGCCGTAATGGATCTGTATTTTGTTTTTTACAGTCTTCCAAACGGCTACCCCCTTCCGCAACTCCACCCACACCCCCTCACCCCAGCCATACCCACACCCCCTAACCCCACCCACACTCACAACCCTTAACCCCACCCACATTTCCTATTTCCGCCCCACCCTATCGCCCACATCCCCGGGACACCTCTGCTCCCACCTTAAGCCCCCAACGCGGCCCCTGTGATCCTATTCCGTTACGGGGAGCAAAACAAATAAATCCTGACCGCTGTAAACTGTATGGTAATAGAACAGCTTGGCTAAGTATTGATCATCTTTATTCCAAATGTCAGTCGGCCCTTTACGACCACCTTATTCGCCGCAGAAACCCCAGGCATCTGAGCTGGGTGGGAGGGGGCCATGGATGGGAGAGAGGGTAAACTGCATATATCTTTTATACAAACACTTCAGTCTACGTCCGTGACGTCTTTTTCATGTTTTTCCGTGTTTAGCCGCTGCTGTTGTGCTATATGTGACAAGGCGTATGTGTTTTTGTCATGGGGACACTGTGGTTTCAAGAGAATGCACACTGGGGTGCCACTTCTATCTGCAGCACCGTGTGAAAGAGATGGGTCCAAGACAACAACACGACAAAATACAACAACAATCCATTGATAGATATATAAACTCCCTTATGCGCCAGAGAATCACTCGCCATAGCTTTGAAGCCTAAAAACTGTATTGCAACTCCACAGGAGTGTGCATTCATCATCAGCCACACCCTAGTCTGTTCGCCAAGGGACAGAAAGATACCTGCCTTATCCTTAATAGAGAATGCTGTTAAGAAGCTGTCAGAGAGACAGAGTGTCAGAAACCCTTTCAATACACACACACACACACACCTAACAACAAGTGAAGTCTGGCGAGGTTGCTCTGACAAGATAAATTATTAAAATTAACCAACATGTCTTCAGTCTATATTTGTGAAAATACCAAAAAAATAAATAAACAGACAGCCTTTGTTTGCGAGTGATGTAGTGCTGGAATGACAGCCAGGACCTTGCTTCCCTGAGATTGCACCGAGATCCCATTTCATTTGACCTGTCGCCCCCATCCCACCCCTCCCTCTCTCTACCCTACCACTTCCTCTCCATCCCCCACCCTTCCCCCCGCCCTCCCCCCACCCCGCCCGGCCACCCCTGCCATAATGGCTTTATGCGTTATCACCTCATTAGTGTTGCTCCATCTCCGTGATGAATTAAATGCTTCCCTATTCCCCCTTCTTGTGTAATCTTTTCTTTTCCTAAAGAATCGGAGTGGGTGGAGGTGGTAGGGGTATTCAGAGTGTGTTTTCCAAGAAAAGGAAATGCAATATATATGTGGGTGTGTTTGTGTGTGTTCTATACAGGACTAATGATGAGGAAGAGGGATTGAGTAATGGCTTATGTATGTTGGTGTGTGCGCGTGAGATGCATGTGTGTACGTTCATGAGAGAGAGTGAGAGAGAGAATTTGTGTACATGTGTGTGTGTTTCTTCATGAAAAACATAGTTTGTTAGCGTGTATGTATGTGTGTGTGTTTGTGTGTGTGTGTGAGTACGTATGTGTGTGCATGTGTGTACTTGTATGTGTGTCCGTTTGTGCATTTCGTGTGTGCCTGTATGTGTGTGTGTGTGTGTGTGTGTGTGTGTGTGTGTGTGTGTGTGTGTGTGTTCAAAAGAAATACAGTTTGAGTGTGTGTGTGTGTGTGTGTGTGTGTGTGTGTGCGTGCATGCTTGCGGGCGTGTGTGTGTGTGTGTCTGCATGGTCTTGCAGGGGTCGTCAGAGTTCACCTGGAAGGTGTCATTGCTCCACCACTATTGATCAGCGCGTGGATGGATGAAAGGTTGCTGAGGTGGGTGAAGCCAGGCCAGGGTCAGGGCACAGCACCATGTTTACCACCTTCTTGAACGATCTCTGAATACCTTCCCCTCAAATTTCCTTTCTGCCCCTGACATCCCATCAGTCACAGCAGCAATTGTTATTATGGGTGGTGCTGACGACCAGGACAAGATATGACAAGACAGGTGGGGGGGAAAGCCTAAAAGTAGCAATGGAGAAAATGAAAAGGGTGGAGTAAAGAAGGGACAGGAAAGAGAGAGGGTGGAGTGGGGAATGGGTGGAGGGTGGATGGGGAAGCTGCTGATCGTAAAACCAAAAAACTGCAAGCGCAATACATTAAAGATAACAGCCCGAAGGGGTGTCATTTTGGAACTTCCTGTCTCTTACTGATATTGTTCCCCTATCATTCCACGGTTACCTCATCCTATCCTGCTTTTGTTTACAGACAAGGAAAGTTGTGAGCCTCTGTGTGCTAATAAACCTAAACTTGAGTCCAAACGATTTGCGATACGATCGCAGCACGGCTCGTACTGTACCCGCGCTGGGAGCGGGGAGTAATAACACACTTCAGTCGGGTTTTGACATGGGTGGGCGTGTTCTCGATTCATGTCAATCATTTAGCGGTGGATGGGGCAGGGGGTGGGGGTGTGTCCCCGATTTTTTTTTTGGGACAGTGATACGGTATAATCAACGTTAATAGAGTCAATGGCAGCTACCCAGGCTCCGCTCCCCCCTCCCCCTCTCCCTCTCCCCCTCTCCCCCACTCTATGCCGGTACACCTTTTAATTTCAAATGTATTTTTAAACATCCTCCTACCGCCACCACCACCGCCGTGCGAGAGAGAGGGGGGAGTGGGCAAGGGGGTGGGGTGGGAATGGGGTGGGAGTGATTCACTTATAGAGACACTTCAAGCATCCATTTGAAGCCCTCAGTAGTGCCGGCGCTGGAGGACATTAATCAAGAGGAACAAGCTGCCTCTGTCTCACGTCGCCTTCCAGGTGTGAGTGGATCTGACAGGCTCCCTCCACCTGGATACACGTCTCTGGGGACCACATGGGGGCCCCCCTCTCCCACCATCCCACACACAACCGCACCACTCCCCACCCGTTTCCAACAGGATATATTTAGTCTGAAAGCTTTGCATTCAGATACCAACTTCATTTAATTACATCCTTCAAGGTGGAAAGTGGCTGTTGGTGGCACTTCTCTCCAAGGATTACACCAGAGGGAGAGAAAATTGACAGGCAATAACATGAAAATAAGAAGCGCGGCTGTTATTCTGAATTCAGGGCGACCGGCAAAGCTTGTCTCCACTCATCGTTTGTAAATGTTGTGTGTGTGTGTGGGTTGACACACAAAACAAAAACAGCCGTACAACCTTTGTACAACCACTCGCATCAGGTAGAGGTAAAAGCAGGGGAAAAGGCGTTTCTTCTGTCTGTATCTTATTGAGGGATGATTACTTCCAGTATACCGTGGACGTCAGGCTGTGACTTGGACAGCGGCTAATTTAAAATGTTGACATGAGGTTTAATGAGATGTCTAGTCCTGTGGTTCCTCTCCGCGGACGTTCTGTTCCAATCTGAGGAAACAACAGGAAGAGGAACCCATCCTCGTGCTTGTTACTTGCTTTTTCCAATCAAAGCTGCTAAGCATATGGTTCCATGGCTCCTCCTCACCTGTGTGTGTGTGTGTGTGTGTGTGTGTGTGTGTGTGTGTGTGTGTGTGTGTGTGTGTGATTTCTGTTGGCTAAAGTAGAGCAATATAAAATGGTCAATTGCCAGCTGGCATTCAACACTCATGTTCCACAAGTAGGAATCCACACATGTATATGTGTGTATGTATTTGTGTTTGTGTGTGTGTTTGTATATATGTTTGTATGTATTTATGTATGCATGAATGAATGTATGTCTGTATGTCTGTGTGTCTGTGTGTCTGTGTGTGTGTGTGTGTGTGTGTCTGTGTGTCTGTGTGTCTGTGTGTATGTGTGTATGTGTGTATGTATCCAAGGTCAAGCGTGGGAGACGTGATACTCTGACCTTCACATGCATGTGCACATATTGAACTTGCCAAAGCTACCACATAGCTATTCAGAATACACTGTTTACATGGCAATTGCAACTTTCAAAAGATTGGCATATATATATATAAACACATTGAAGGTGTAACAATTGGGCAGAAAAAAAATCGGTGCAGTTACCATGACAACAGAAAAGGTTAGGTTTCCTAAGGCCACAAAATACAGGAGCTATTTTCTCTCTTTTCGGAAACTATGTCCCATGAACAGCAGCACCTATACAAGGAATGGACAGATTACCATACGTATCAACCTCCACACACTCACACACACACATACACACACACACACACACACACACACACACACACACACACACACACATACACACACACACACACAAACACACATTTACACACACACTCACACACTCGCCACAGTCACAAACAGATTATGTGCAACTACATTTCTCAGACAAGAAAGACAAAAATGAAACTTGAGTCTGTACGCATTCCCATTACGACAAAAGAAGAGTAAATCAAATCAAAAACCTCAAAGATATACGGCTAACCCGTTGTTCCGATACAAAAGCAGTAATGCATCGTTCTGAGCGTGCTGCCAATTAGAAGTCATGTGGCTGCTCTGACGTCTGTGATGGGGAGCGAGATGTGAAATAGAGAGAAAACTAGAGAATGAGAGCGAGAGCTAGAGAGAGGGGGAGAGAGAGAGAGCAAGAGAGAACGAGAGAGCGAGAGGGGGAGAGAGGGGGGGAGAGAGAGTGAGAGATAAGGGGAGAGAGAGGGGGGGGAGAGAGTGTGAGAGAGAGAGGGGGAGAGATTGAGGGAGAGAGAATATAAGAACCATTGCGGGAGGGAGAGAGAGAAAGTGAGTGAGGGATGGAGAGAACGAGAGAGAGAGAGCAAAAGAGAGAGAACTGTCCGTCAGGCCTGGCTTCCTCTCCGCCCACGATGCGGTGGGAAGGACACATAGAGGAGAGGAGGGTGGTGCGGGTAGGGTGGAGTGGTGGTGGTGTTCAGCCCATATCTCCTCTGTCAATCGGTGCCTTGCTGTCCTCTTAGCTCATGCGGCGCTTATCTGCATTGAAGAGGCTATCACTGTGCGGCAGCACGGCTGTTAAGGCTCGCTCAACCACGCCATCGTGTTCCTTCCTCACTGGAGCAGCTCACCGCGCTGGACCCACGGGGGGGGGGGGGGGGGGGGCTGGGAAGATATATGAAGGGATGGACGAGAGATGGTGAGGAGTAGTGGAGAGAGAGAGAGAGAGAGAGAGAGAGAGAGAGAGAGAGAGAGAGAGAGAAGAGATAGAGAGAGAGAGAGAGAGAGAAGAGAGAGAGAGAGAAATAAGTGTTATTATTAGGAGCTTCATGCCCAACAGTGAGGCTAATCCGTATGACAGGGTATGACAGTGACAGAACCTACGCAAGCCGCACAGCATGTGCATGAATGCCACCGCGTAGGCCGAAACTGTGACGCGTACACTTGGCTTTTCACCGTCCTAAAAAAGACATGGTTCTGAGAGAGAGAGAGAGAGAGTGAGTGAGTGAGTGAGAGAGAGAGAGAGAGAGAGAGAGAGAGAGAGAGAGAGAGAGAGAGAGAGAGAGAGAGAGAGAGAGAGAGAGAGAGAGTAATGAGGTGAGAGTAAATAAAGAAGGTGATGTAGGATTTTTACCACTTCAATCATTGGCATTGAACACTAACATGGAACCACAGACACGACCCCATCAGGCGTATTGGGCCTCAGTTAGATTCCTACACAGATATCGTGTTTTAGTGAGAAGCAAATACTACATCCCAGCTGTAGTATTATTTGATGGTCCTGCTGTTTGTGTTCTAGTACAACTATGGATGGGGTTTTATTATTACAAATAAAAATAAGAAATAAATCTTTAAAGCACTGAAGCCTCACAAACATTGTTAGCTATGCTTCGGTGAGAAAGCTCAAGATGGCTCCGTCATCACTCCCTGTACCACAGATTGGCGTTCCAGTGACTAGCAGATCTGATCCTAGCAGTCTGGATAGGATCACCAAGAGTTCAATTAGGGGTCTCATCATTACCCAACTCTCAAATCTATCTGAGTCACACAAGTTTTCCTCTAGGAAAATGTTGCAAAGATAGTCAGTTTTAGCACTCTCTCTCTGAGTCTCTGTCTCTCTCTCTGTCTGCCTGGAGTTTTCCTGGTGTGAGTAATGGCCTGAAACGTCTAGCCGAGACTTCCTGTCAGTCCAGCTCAGCAAACAGTCGAGGTCTACTGCAGCAATACGCCTGAGGACATTTTGCGTGTCACTGGGGCCATTTTGTGAGTCTCATTTTGACAATCCAGTAATATATCACCCCGCTGTGTAATCTGTCTCTTCTGTCCGGTCTAATTGTGTCTCCGGTTGGTTTGGCGATCGCACCCCGCCACACCCACCTGACCTTGCCAGCTGGCCCCAGAGAGGCCCCCCCGCAGGGCCAGGAGAACTTCTTGGGGTACATTTCACACCCAGAGATTTACACAGCTGGATTATGGAAAGCGTGAACAATTCATTAAATCTGAGCCACCCCAACAGATTTTATTCGATTAAAAATTGAAGTAATAATTCCATCCTCATGCAATGTAAATTCAAATTAATTATAACTTTACATAATTCAGGAATTAATTGGATATCAATCATCTGTGTAATAAGAGGCATTTGATTAATCTCCTTGACAGAAAAACAGCCAAACTGTGCTTGAAGCAAGATTTTATTTCAGTATCTGCTAGCATTTTTTCCGGCTAAACAAATCGGGGTAAAGAAGCAAAGAAACCAACGATATCCAACACATTCATATCCAATGTAGGAGTATTCGTGGGGTTTCTTTTCAGCCATTTTTAAGCTGTGTTTGGCATTCAGACAAGTGTCAGCGGCTAGATTTTAAAACCAGAAGACTTGAAAGCCAAATGTTGAGTGATGAGCAGATCTGTGCATTACTCATCCACAGAAAAGAGATGAGATTTTGATCTGCCTCCTGCTTGGTGTCCATTAAACTCTCTGCCCTTCAACCCCTGTCTCCTTCAGGGAGGTGATCATTCTGGGTGGTTAAGGTTAATAGCATTAAAAGGCTCATATCCAGATCGTGAATGAAATTGCTGCAGAATACCTCACCCCCACCCTCCTTCCCAGAAAAAGAATATTATATTACTGCCCCGCATTCCATCCGATGCAAACAACATACAGATTGACTTTCACGATGACTTTTGCAAATTACCCAGCATTCCCAGAGATGGGTGTGGAGGTAGTGAGTGGGTGGGGGGTCGAGCCCTCTGTGCCCCGTTACTACAACCCCCCCCCCCCCTCCACCCACCCCCTGTCTCTGAGACGGACAGACCCCCCCACTCCCGCACACCACCCCCACCCACCCTCTGACACAAACACCACATCAGCCCCAATTTCCATCACTTTACCCCCCCGCCAGATCAGAGGCTGGTTGCGGAGGGAGACACCTGGTGTCGCTACGCCTGCCCGTGGCGTCGGCGCTGTGCTGGGACCTCAGCTGGCGTGGTAATTTGCACTGACACCTCATTTCAGGGAGCCTTCTGTGGTTCCCACAATCCCGTGCTTCAGACGAAGCCGGCGTGGAGAAGCTTAATCTAATCACAGAAGGACGGGAAAATATTACAGTCTGTTTTCTCTCTCTCTCTCTCTCTCTCTCTCTCTCTCTCTCTCTCTCTCTCTCCCTCTCTCTCTCTCTCTTGTGTTATTTATATCACTCTGTCTCTCTCTCATTCTTGATGTTATACCTCCAGTGGTTGATGGGAGATTCAATTGAAAAATAAAATATATGATTGAGTGTGCTTTTACAAGTAATGTACCGATTGTGATTCGGCCACACTGCTCGTGACAAGACCAGTGATATTCGGCAAATCCACAGTTCATTGGGGATTTAGTAAAACTCCCCAAAACACTTGTTACGGAGTTGTCACTGAACAGAAGTTAGTAAATGAGATGGACTTGGCGAGACTTGCGTTTGATTCCCCCCATCCCGCCAAGCACACATCTTATTCTCAGACACAATCGCCGAGAAGATAATTAGAATGGCTTTGCATGAAATAATATAAAGGTTGGAGTGGTGAGTGTGCTGGGAAGAGAGAGACAGAGAGAGAGAGATATAGAGAGATAGAGAGAGACAGAGAGAGAGACAGAGACAGAGACAGAGACAGAGACAGAGACAGAGACAGAGACAGAGACAGAGACAGAGACAGAGACAGAGACAGAGAGGGAGATAGAGACAGAGAATGAGAATGAGAATGAGAGACAGAGAATGAGAGAGAGACGGAAAGACAGAGAGAGAAAGTAACAGAGAGAGACAGAGAGAGAGTGAGACAGATAGAGACAGACAGAGAGAGAGACAAACAGACAGCGAGACAGAGAGAGAGTGGTTGTCAGGGAAGTGTGGGATGGCTATTAGCGTTTGGAATGTCTCAGCCGCACAGCAGGAGGCAGAGAACGTCCAATATTGTGTTTGTTAATCAGGAGCTTTAGGCTCTTTAACGGTCCCACAACTTCAGAGTGCTGCCATTTAAACAAGCAATTCCTCAGCGGCTCCCGCAAAACACAGCAGAGACTACAAACAAATAAACGCTCAGATATACTGAGGGAAAAAAGTCATAATCATGCTTCCAGTAAACTACAGAAAACTCCCATTAAAACAGAACTGAACTAATTGGATGACCTTCGGCTCTGAATGGCATTGTGGTGCAGTTTCCTTGATGTTCTTCTCGCTTGCATGCTTCTCTGTGTATCAAGCATTGGAGCTACGCAAACACAACACCAAACACTGAGTTCCCAAGGACCCCCCTGTCTGACCTGACATGTCCAGCAACACCTCTGAAAATACTGTTGTCACCTGCAGCTTTCCTCTCTCTCTCTCTCTCTAGCTCTCTCTTTGTATCTCTCTTTCTTAGTCTCTCTCTAAGTCTCTCTCTCTCCCAGTCCCACTCTCTCTCTCCCAGCCTCTCTCTCTCTCTCTCCTAGTCTCTCCCTCTCTCTCTCCTGGTCTCTCCTTCTCATTGTCTCTCCCTCTCTCTCTCTTTTGCACTCTCTCTCTTTATCTCAGTCTCTCTCTCTCTCTCTCTCTCTCTCTCTCTCTCTCGCTCTCTCTGTCTCTCGCTCTCTCTGTCTCTCTCCATCCAACCTCTCACACACACAGAGACATGAGGTAATGTGGCAGCAGGCTCTCCTTACAATTATTGAGACAGACTCATAAGCACAGACGTGCGAATGAGCCCAGGCTGTACACAAGGATGCCCCCACCCCCACCACCACCACCACCACCACCATGCTAAAATCATCCCAGTGAAGTGGTTGGGGAGACGTTGGCACCAGAGAGCAACGGCAGGGGCTCTTCTGTGGGCATGTTTGTGAAGGAATTAGGCTGTAATGTTGGTGGCGGCTCCGTTGCTTGACTCTTATTTATCAGGGAAAAAGGGAGGTAAATTGGAGGGATAACTTGTGTTTGTGGAAGGATAAGGAAAAATAAAAAACCATCTGGCGTGCAAGACGACATCTGCCACATGCAGTACAATGCACAGGCCTGAAGTACAAACAACTTCAGTACTGTACGTGAGCATGATTTCACAATGATTTCATTATCATTTGGAAGTATCTGTACTTTTTACTTTTGTACCTTTTGCCTTTAACTTACTGCATTTTCAAAGCAGAAAACAGTATTTGTTTTTGTTGCAGAATGGCATTATCAATAATAGTAACATCATTGTCAAAATCCTTCCTGATGGCGGACTCAAAGCAAAGTCCACATAAGCCTGTTCATCATTCAATCAGCTTGCTGTTGAAGTAATTAGAAATAATTAGAAATAATGTGTGTTTGTGTGTGTGTTTTTGTGTGTAGCTACAAATCTCTCAGCCAGGGTGTCTAACAGGGCTGAATCCAATTAGATGTTCTGTTTTCCTTCGACCCGTACGTTACCCTGTCACCATCATCGGGACAGACGGCTGTTGCCTAGGACAACCAAGATGAACGTAGAATCCCTTGTTCCCAAGGGGCCGAGGACAAAATGTTTCAGAAACACAGCACAACCATTTAAATCAGGGAGAAGAGGGAGTCGGGGAAATGGCCTCTTCCATACCTTCCTCGTCACATAGAACGGTGCTGAATGGCTTCCCACACATTCGTCTGGACCGCCTGGAGCAGCGGGAGCCACTTATCCAACTTGACTCAGAACTCCTCCAGTCGATAATGGAATCTGAGGTCGACAAAGAGGCGGTAATGGATGCCAGCTACACGTGTGTTGACAAAAAGAACCCATCGCTCTGATTGCGGCTGCGTCTGGCGGATGCGTGCTGCAAGCAGATCTCTGACCACTGACCTTCAGGGAGGGAACTGTTCTTCAGCTGCCAAACATGGCAGCTCCAAGACAAGGACCCTTGGCTCGGAAAGCACAGTTTTAGTTGTATTTTATTGTATTTTCTCTTCATGGTAATACTTGTATTGTTAGCTTTGGATATAATCTACTTTGAAACTTGGGGTGTATTCCAGCACTAAAACAAAAAGGCTACTAGAAAAACTGACGTCTCTTTCTTCTCTGGCTGAGTCCTGAGTGAATACGGTAGTCTCGCCTGGCGTGAACACCAACCAGTGGACAACACTGGTCCACACTGGTGGACAAGGCGGACAATGCTGCCGTGCATCTATGAGGAAGCAGCTCTCCTCTCTGCATCGTTTTGAGCTCCGCTTTGCTTCTTTCTTCTTCTCTCCTCATTTCAAATGAATTACAAAGCATTATTCAGCAAATGAAATACACCTAGTGCTAGTTATTGCCCTTGTTGCAAGGCACACAACCCGGTATTGTTGGGTCTCACACTAACACACCCAACTCATTTAAATTGGCATTATAATGCAGCAAAGATTTCATCCTTCACTCTATCTAGATCTCTGGGTGTACCCATGGTTGGATATAAACCTTTTGTCTAAATAAAATAAAATGACAATAATTTCTTAATGTGATTTACCACATAAGTAAATTAGGTTACGGTTGACAGATTAAGTTATGCGGATGTACAGTGTCTGTAGGCTACTGGTCAAAATGTCACAGGACAATTTAGTACAAATATTCTCAGCAAAAATGTGATGTAACTGTTTGAAAAGACCACATCAATACATCTCTGGAGAATGTTTAACACAGGGTTCAGAAATTCAGGGAAAGAAAGCTGAATGATTTTTGATTTTAGGTTTCTGAAGAGGCAGTAGGACTGAAGCTGCATGGTGTAAAGTGGTTGCTAGGCCACCAGAGAAAATTAAAAAGAATAAGAGAAAAGAATGAAACAACATGAGTATAATCCTTTTAAATCCTTGGATGAGATCGGTCTTACAAGGGGAGGGAAGGTAATGTAATAATTACTGAAGCATGTCTGGGATTTTTTTGTCCCAAGTGCACCTGTCAATTGAGAAAGATATTCTAAATGAATATCCCTATGGGTTATATGATTAATGGATTGGCACTACATGGTTATATCTGCAGGTATGGATTCTGAAGTAAACCTTAAACAAAGATAGCATCAATCAATCATATACTGTATGTATGTATGTATGTATGTATGTATGTATGTATGTATGTATGTATGTATGTATGTATGTATGTATGTATGTATGTATGAATGTATGTATGTATGTATGTGTGTGTGTGTGTGTGTGTGTGTGTGTGTGTGTGTGTGTGTGTGTGTCTGTCTGTCTGTCTGTCTCTCAATCTATCAAATGACATATATATTGAATCTATCATAACTAATATATATTTATATATAAGTAAAACACTTTTTTGTGCATTCAGATTGCATTAAAGGCCTCTATAGAAGTCATCTCAAGCAAGTGCAGTGAATAAAAAAAACATGACTACAGGAGCATTGTGTTTGACAAGCGATAGGCTAAACCAGCCACACATCTCGCATCTCTAACGTCCTTCCCAACTGACAAGTAGTCATTGACACTGCGTTGTGGTTCTCTCTGGGGGATTCTTCTCTAGTCTGACTAGTCAGGCCGAGCTGTCAAAACAGACAGAGGAGGTTTGGTCGTTTATTTACAATGCTTCTCCTTTTGTTGTTTGAGGACAATGACACCTTTTTTTCATGAGACTGGAAGTTGGTCAAGGAGATTGTAGCGATTTTGAAGTATGCATAATGCATTCAGAGGTGGAAGGGAGGCTGTGGGGTTATAATTGAAAGTAAACTGAGAACCGGCTGACAAAAGCCTTGCAGAAGTGATTATCTTTTATTCATTAGAATATCTATCTTCTGAAGCCCCGTCACAAGGAAATTTTTTCAAATGTGTGGTGTCCAGAGGATGTGAGCTGGGGGTTGTGTGGGGTCCAGAGGATGTGAGCTGTGGTGTTTGTGGTGTCCATAGGACGTGAGCTGGGGGGTGTTTGGAGTCCAGAGGATGTGAACTGGGTATGTGTGGGGTCCATAGGATTTGAGCTGGGGGATGTGTGGTGTCTAGCCTGTCTAAAAATACAATAATCATTACCCTATATAAATATGGGTTCAGACGTGTATCAGTGACCCCAACTGACATGAAAGAATTCAAGACCACAGAGATATGTTTTAAATGGGTGCACTCACACACACACAAACACACACAGACACACACACACATTGAGAAGCCATACCCTCACGTGCCCTTAGGAGTGCCTCCTCGCAACACGCGGTGAGCAAACGTGTGCCAATGTACCCAACCAAATGTGTGCAAGGAGTCAATTAAGAAATGCTGCTTTTGTGTGGGTGGTTGGTATCTTACTGAACAACTCTGCCAAATGCATGACAAATTACAGGTTGAGCCTCATTATTAAAGTTATACTAAAACATTTTATTTATGGGATTTTGTACAGTTTAAAAGAAAAAATTAGGCATGGGTGAGAGAGTTTAGTTACACACAGCTCAACTCAAAAAGAAAACAATTGAAGTTTAGGAATCGTTTTTGCCATTTTTAAGGAACTTTTTTCTTTTTTTGCAAGGAATATTTTTCTCTCTCTAGTGCGCACGCTCTCTCTCTAACACACACAAACAAACATGCCAGCACGACACACACACACACATGCATGCACACAGACACAGACACACACGCGCACACACACCCACCCCCACACACACACACAAACAATGCTGTAATGAGAGGGGGACTGGGGGTGACCCAGTCGCTCTACCAAATCTAAATCCGCATTTAGTATTCAAAAACCGCCGTTTAGTCTCCCACTAAAGCACCCTCTAATTGCCAGCCTGCATAAATCCATCGTTAATCATGTCAGCCCAGGTGTACTTACAGCGCAATTGGTGTTAACTAAGAATGCATTTATTTTCAACAAAACTGCTTTGTGTGCCCACAAAATCCCCCGCTAAAAAAGCTGTCGGAAGTGCCGTAAATGAAATGATTGATGAAATAAAGTCATGAAAGAGTTATGATTGGGATGACCTACTAGTTACAGTGGGGTTATAATGCCGGTTATATTGTTTATCTGCATCCTCTGTGCTCTTTTTTAATTTAATCTATATTTAGTCATTTTCCAACTCAAAACAATCGTGTCTGGTAGAAGGTAAGTCAAAGCTGGTCACCAGCCAGGTACGGTGCTGTTGCAGAGAACCTGCAGAGGAAATGGTGTTGATGAATGGCTCCCTCAGGCTAACCCTGAGGGAGAATCGGAGGTCTAACATGGACATGTGGCCGGGAGACAAAGCCTTTTCTCAAGGCTCCACCTGGGGAGCCATTGTAAAAGCCTTGGTGCGGGTCCGAAGGTCTGAAGATATTCCTTATCCAAGGCCCTTCTCCAAAGCACATCCACAAGGGCACCTGGCTAGCCAGTAAATAGTAATTATCCTATCCATCTTCCTCCAAATGTGGCACTGAATGTTCTATCCCCTGCATCTTCTGACTCCTCTTACTTCTTCACAATCTCCTCCGGAGATTCTGAACCCTGAGCATCTGTGTACCGGGTCACCAAGAGTTTCCTTCCTCTCCCACCGAAAAAACAAAATTTAATCGGGTGACCCCAAAAACCAGCCACCTAGCCAAGGTTGCAAGGGCAGAGGAAGCTTTCCTAAACGCAATTTCCAGATCAGAAAACAACCCAGCCATTGTCCCTGTATGATTAATGTAAAGCATTAAATACACATTGTTATATACTCTGAGCACGTATCGCTGGGCTGCTGTGGCGGCCTGCCCAGGTTAATGTCTAGTCTCCATGCGTTAAACACCTTAGGATTCTGGTCAGGGATCAAATTGCGCTGTTGCCTACAATTTTATACGGTAATTCACCTATAACGATATTCAGATGCAGAATGCTTTGGTATACACTTCTTAGAGTTTTATTTTTATTGTTCTGTACACGGCAAAAATGTTGCCACTCAAAAAACCATTGAATCACAACAGAGAGCGCCTCACAGCAAGAGGCTAAACTTGTTTTAAATCAATAATGAGTTTGAGGATCATATTTTTACTGTACGTGGCAAACCTTTACCTCCCCCCCTCCCCCAACAGGTACTTCAGATCCACATTAACATTTAATGTACTAATATAAAATGCATGACACAGCATAACTAACCCACTCCAAAACATCTCATTAAAATGCATAGATGGGAGGAAGAAGCAAACATGGGAAGACACGGCTGTCAACCTTATATAAGTCCCGCTTTAATGAGTTTTTTATAAGTGAGCTTTCAGGTGGCCTGCCATACTGTGTAGTGTTCATAACACTTTGTACGTTTTAGTATTTATGAATCTGGTCTTCTTTGTTTACATTACAACAGGAGTAGCGGTGAGAACATAAATAAAACCGACCCATGCTCACAGAGCAAGATGTGTTTTTCGAGTGGGTTGGGTATTAGGTTTGTGTTGGACTGTTTTCCCTCCATTATATTATATGAAAAGAAGGTGGAGATGTCTGCTAGCTACTGGACATTTTGTAAACAAACAAAAGTGCTACAGGATTTGAATATGCATGCAATTTGTTTGTGATATGACAACTTTACAAATTTCACTACGCTCAGGGTAATTAATTATCTATTAATAACATAACATTTATTCGCTTTTTCAACAAAGGGAAAACTGTGATAAGTAAGACATCCTATTTTATTACAGTTTTTGTTCACGACAAAATATAATTAGATGGAATGACATACATCCTAAAATATGTATGTGAAATCTTTTAAAATAAAAACTTAATCCTCTGACCATTTAAGGTTGAAGCATGTGGTGTCTGCTCAGGGTGCTGAAGTACAGCACCCTGTGCAGCAAATATTATAAATAAATTATAAAGGCAGGAAATGTTACAATAGATGATTAAAAAAATAAACCAGCTCATATTCTCTCCCTAATTATCTATGCCCCATCCCTTTACTTCCCTCCAGTCAGTAACAGCATGATTCTTACCTGCACTGTTATGGTTCGATATATACATTCACATCCTTGGACTCAGAAACCCTTGAATACTTATACATTCAGAAAGATTTGTGTGGGTTCTCTTTTTTCCCATTTTGTTGAACT
>JACYXH010000648.1:375000-387500 GCA_026745465.1 Lota lota
ACCTGTGTGTGTGTGTGTGTGTGTGTGTGTGTGTGTGTGTGTGTTTGCGCGTGTGCGTCGGTGGGTGTGAGTATGCGCGTGCGAGTGTGAGAACCGTCGTCGCCGACAGCTGTTTGCATTCCATCTCTGCGCTGCTAGCATTAGCTGTTCCAAACCTAATTAACGGCGCCAGCGGAGAGAGCGGACGGGCTTGTGAGCACTGGCGGTAATGTGATGTCACAGTGGATTAGGCTGACGGGCCGACGGAGTCGGACCGGGGCTGGACGTGTCTATCGCCGTACCCCCTGCCTGGCTTGAGTCCTCTCAGCTCGCCACGGCTCGGTTCAGCCCGGCACAAAACAGACCAGTTCGTGGTAATGCAACAACAAACAAAAGAAAGGGTTGTGGGAGGGTTATTGTAAGCGTTTGAATCAGCCAGTAATGTTCGGAACGGACAGCAGCCTATTCTGGGATGTTTGATACCAATTGCATCAGAGTCGGATCTGTTGGCACGACGCCCCGTCCTGGATCAGCATGCGGTTCTGTTTATCTTCATAATGGAGCCGCTGGTGAAAGTCAATCAGCATATGTAGACTCTACAAGGTCATCAGCAGCCAGCGAGAGAGCGACATTGAGCAGAGGGATTTTTCGCTGGCAAAACCTTGGCTCCGTATCTATTCGCCCAAACTCTGGAACACTGAAAGCAATTGTTTTCAGTTTCCAAACCACGTATACCATGTCATGAATGTTTGCGCTGCAGCCTATTGCGTATTTCCATTTTAAAATCCCCACGTTAGGACGTTCATTTCACACTACACCAGTAAGAGGACACATGCACCTTTGAAAAGGGTTCACTGTCCACCAGTCTCTTTAAGAAAACATCATAAACACAACCCCTTTGATTTCTTTACTTTGTTTTGATGAAGAATACATTTTCTAATCGGCTCCGCAATGGTGCAATATTAATGCCCCCTCTGACCCACTTCGAGGGGTCCTCCACCCAGAAGGCGACAACCAGGACTATGGCTCTGGGCCCCGCAGCGTGCCCGGGGCCCAGGGTGACGAGAGGCAAGACAGACGGAGAGCGAGAGGTCTGGCCACCTGCCTGGCTCTTACGCCCTCAGAGAAGGCCACCAAGGAAGAAAAAGTGAAGGATTGATCTACAAATGTTTGCGGAGGGATAACACAAAGAAAATACTAGTTCCAAGGCGGCAGCGGGGAGGGGGGGGGGGGGGGGGGGTGGGGGGGGGGGAGGAAGGGGGGTATATAATATAATATACAAATACTTGTATTTGACATATTTGAAATCGATCCAATCCATCAGTCCATCATGTTGCTTGGCTGGCACCGCGACCTGTACCCATCTCCGCCCATCTCTCCCTTTTCCATCTACCAGCTCTTCTTCTTCTTCTTCTTCTTCTTCTTCTTCTTCTTCTTCTTCTTCTTCTTCTTCTTCTTCTTCTTCTTCTTCTTCTTCTTCTTCTTTGCTGCTTCTGCTTGTATTTGCTTTGTACTCTTGGACCACTCGGGGGCTGGATTCCCACTCTGCAGCCAAAACGCCACTTCAAGCGGCTCAAAGGTTGTGCTTGCTGGTGGAGTGGTGGTGCTTTGCCAGGGAAGTGCATACCATAACGGGGTGTTCTTTTTATGGGATCCAAAAGCGGTCTCAGAGGCCCTCTTCTTTTGGAAAAGTGTGCCGTACACTGTAAACAAGATCAGGTGGTTGTTTTGTTTTGGGATTTTATATTTGTATTGATTTCCATATGATAGTGAATTACGCACAATTATACATCGTGTTTATGGGTGGCTGCAGTGTGGCCGGTACGTGTCTTTAGAGTTGGCCAGCTCCGCACTGAGCTTTTCAAAGTCCCGTCAAGGTTTCCCAAGCTCTGAAAGGCGTTCGGCTGTCAACTCTTTTGAAGAATGGCTTTCATTAGGTCAACCCAGTAGGTGAGTGACTTGCCTCTTCTATCATGCTATCTGACTTGATATATAGATTCACTGTAATGTGCTGTAAGTCTCTGCCCCCAAAGATAGTTTATTATATATATATATATATATATATATATATATATATATATATATATATATATATATATACACATCACAGCACGTTATAGTGAATTTCATAAGCAGCCCGCGATAACTGTAGCTTTCAGCGTTAATTGTCAGACCAGCGGTCTCCCAGCGTGACTTTCGCCCGAATCGCAGAGAAATACAATTAACACGGAGCAGCGGGACATTAAAAGCTATATTTGTCACTGTCGAGATCTGAGCGGGCGTCTGATTGCACAGCTGATTGGATGAGATGGCTGTGTGTTGCAGCCGCCCCCTCAACCCACACACACACACACATACACACACACAAACACACACTCACTCTACCGCCCTGCATGCCCCACCCCCACCACACACCGCCTCTCCCTCTCTCTCTGTCTCTCTCCCTCTCTCTTTCACTCTCTCTTTCTCCGTCTCTCTCTTTCACAAGCTCTTTCAATCTGTTTCACTTTCTTTCTTTCACTTCCTGTCTCCCTCTCTCTATCCCCTCCTCTCTCTCCCTCTCTCTCTCTCTCTCTCTCTCTCTCTCTCTCTCTCTCTCTGGTCAGTATCAGACCGAGACCTCCTGCAAGGAGGGCAGGAAGAAGAAGAAGAGGATGAGGAGGAGAAGGAAAATCCTCAGGTGTAGGGAAGGAAAGAGGTTGTGGGTGTGACATCGTGTCAGGATAACAGAGGGGCTAAGCTGTGGGTGTCCTGAAGGGAGCAGAGATGTGCCAGCTTAACTGGAAGTGAATCTTTGCATCTTTGTGTGCGTGCGCGGTCGCATATCTGCGTGTGTGTGTGTGTGTGTGTGTGTGCTTGTGTGCTGGGGGCCTCCTTGATAAATTTGTCTCCTTGTCCAACCGTTACGATAACAAATATCCACACATTACGCCCGAAAATATGCATTTCATGCAAGACTCCTCTGTCTCTTTTGAGGAAATGACACGAATCGCAATGTCCTAACGCCATTTCTTACAAACTCACTTATGTTTTCCATCTCAAGGCCTGAGTTTGATTTAGCGCAAAAGTTGTCAAACGGAAACAACTTCTGTCTGTATTTGCAAGTGTGTGTGTATGTGTGTGTGTGTATGTATGTGGGTTTGTGTGCGTGACAAATCGGGGGGCTGCGCGCGCTGATCGCCCAGCGTGTGAGCGATGTGCGTGCCGTATGCTCTCAACTCTAAGTAAGAGTGCACGGCTCAGCGACTCCGCCATATGCTCCCATACAAACCCCATCAATCTGGAGCAGCCGGGGAGTGAGGCCACGCTGATGGACTGTGTTACTGTACACATGCTGGGGTCCGGCCCCCACCACCACCACCACCACCACCACCACCATCACCACCACCAACACCACCAGCTTGTACACATAATCCTCTACTACACACTCACACCTGCAATCCTCACAGTGGACAAACACAGCCTTCACAGATGATGATGGCTACCTGGGAATGACGCTTGAATTAATCCTGTGATGGGCTGCGCGTCTGCTGACTTGAGTGCTGTTGCTATTGTGTTTATATGCGTGCTCATGTGTGTGCGCGTGTGTCTGTACAAGTGTGTGTGTGTGGTAGAGGGATATTGTGTGTAGATAAAGTAAGTGTGTGCCTATTGGAGAGTGTGTCTGCGTGTGGGTGTGTGTGTGTTTGTGTGTGATGGGTATTGTGGGAAGATAAAGTCTGTATGTGTCTGTACGTGTGTGTGTGTGTGTGTGTTTGTGTGTGATGGGTATTGTGGGAAGATAAAGTCTGTTTATGTCTGTACGTGTGTATGTGTGTGTGTGTGTGTGTGTGTGTGTGTATGAGAGTGACTGTGACTGCCTTCTCACTTGCATGCACGCGTGAGTCTGCATGTACTGTTGTGAGCTTGTCAGTATGGTTGTGTCAGTCAGTCTCCCCCCCCCCCCCCCCCCCCCCCCCCCCCACACACACCCACACACATCTCCTGCCATCCGATTATCGGGCAGCAGCTCTGTTACACACCGCCCAGAATGACAGAGCATGCAGTACTCAGCCTCTTTCTCTGTCACTTTATTATGCTTTACTGGACTCACTCCTTCACTCAATGCTTATACACCTCCCTCCTCTCTCTCTCCCTCACACACTCTCTCTCTCTATCTGTCTCTCTCTCTATCTGTATCTCCGGTTCTCTCTGTCCCTCTCACTCTCTCTGTATCTCATTGTCCCTCTCTACCCCCTCACATTACCCCAAAATAGGTGATGCAAAAGTAACAAAAGTAATTATGAACCCACACACATGTTCATAATTGTGGAGTGTTCACACACACACACACACACACACACAGACACACACACGCACACACACACACACACACACACACACACACACACACACACACACACACACAGAAAGACACTCAAGCTAAACTCCGAACACTAGGGGGAAACCTCATTCTGTTTAAGATGCACATGGAGTGCTGGGAGAGAGTGCACTAGGGGCTCCATGATAAATTATGAAGCCACATCTATGATTTATGTTGTCTAATTTGTGGTTGTTTACAGCTTTTCCAAATGTCAGGAGGAGCCATCTTCTTCTTGAGATCTGAAGGACCCCGGCCACTCCACGAACCCCTGGACCTTTGGCTAAGATACAGCACCCACCTAAATGGCTGCCGTCAGAGGAGGGCATGGAGGAAGGGGGGATATGCGGCATATTGAAAGGGAATAGCAAATCAACACCATTTGTAAAACTTTTCCACACAGTAGAGAGCGAGAGAGAGAGAGAGAGAGAGAGAGAGAGAGAGAGAGAGAGAGAGAGAGAGAGAGAGAGAGAGAGAGAGAGAGAGAGAGAGAGAGAGAGAGAGAGAGAGAGAGAGAATGGACAGGGAACCTGTTTGATATTCTTCACACACTGACCTTGAGACAAAAGAGAGAACCGGAGCTGGTTTGTGTGTTTCTGTGTGTGTGAGAAACTGTATGTGTGTATGTATGTGTGTGTGTGTGTGTGTGTAGGCTTGTGTGTGTTTGTATTTGTGTTTGTGTGTGTTTGTGTTTGTGTATGTGTATGTGTGTGTAGGTGTAGGTGTGTGTGTGTGTGTGTGTGTGTGTGTGTGTGTGTGTAGGCGTGTGTGCGTTTGTGAGTCTTGGAGAAGAGAATGAGCAACTGGAAAAAGGCTTATAAGACAATTTTTTTTTGAGAATCTATGTCTGTCTGTCTGTATGTGTGCATGTGCATGTGGAGTGCATGTGTGTGGGTGTGTGTGTGTGTGTGTGTGTGTGTGTATGTGTGTGTGTTTAGGCGTGTGTGAGAGTTTAACGAGGTAAAAAGGGAAATACATAAATCCAAATAAAATACTACCAAAGAAAGATACAAGCAGAAGAATAGGGGAATAGAGGAAAGCGTTCCCAGTGTGGAGGTTCCTTGGATCCAGTGCTGTCTCACACTCTCCTCAACACTAAGAACCTTCTTTCAACAATTATATCGTTCCAGATAGAGATCAAGAGAGTGAGAGATATCGAGAGAAAGACATGCACATAGAGAGAGAGACCTAGATAGGGAGAGTGTGATAGAGAGACTTAGACAAAGCAAAAGAGAGAGAGAAAGAGAGAGAGAGAGCTAGAGAGAGAGAGTGCAAGAGAGTGTGAGAGAGAGATAGAGAGCGAAAGTGAAAGAGATAGAGAGAGATAGTGAGAGAGAGAGATAGAGAGAGATAGAGAGAGATAGTTAGAGAGAGAGAGCTCACAAGAGAGACAGAAACATAGAGAGAGAGAGAGAGAGAGAGGTTAGAAGAGGGAGGTAAGGGGGAGAAGAGAGCTTAAATTACAGAGAGAGAGTTAGAGAGTGAGAGGATGAAGTAAACAGTAATGGAGGTTTAATGGATGGGTGGGCCATTGAGAGAAAGGGAAGACAGCACAGCATGGCAGGCAGGAAACAGAGACACAGAGAAAACAGAGATGGATAAGGATGCACAGAGAAAGATAAAGACGGATGGAGAGAGACAGACAGATTGAAAGATGGAGAGACAAACATAATGGGAGGGAGAGAGATGGAGAGAGAAGGGAGTAGAGGGAGAGACATGGAGGGAGTCGAAGATATCTAGAGAAACCAAAAACACAGACACACTGACTGACACTGACTGAAAAACTGGCTGACTGGTGATGCACAGTCTAACAGTCTGACTGGCTAATTGCATACCGGTAGCTGAGCGACTTAAGGCTAAAAGACTAGAGAAAATATCCGAAAGACTGACAAGCAATCGATCTGACGACCTGGCGATCTGACTAACTGACTATCAGACCGTCTGACATCTGCAGTCAGCGAGGATCGTCCTCAGTGCATACACTGCAACGGCAATGGTGGTGGGACCCACACCAGGAGAACTAGAGCAGGGAAGCAGGCTGTGGATCTGAGCAGAGCGAGGGGGAAAGGAAAGAAAGAGGAGATTGAGAGAGTAGATTACCTGGCCCTCTCCTGTGCTATTCTTCATTTTAAGCAGCTTGTTGACCTTTCCAGTCAAGCCTGTAGGTGTAGTTCAAATTCTGCGGCGGTGCCTGCAGTAATTTAGGCGGGAACTCATGCAAGGAGTGGAGTGGTGTGCGTATGTAAGAGATAGAGACAGGGAGAGAGAGCGAGAGCCAGAGATATATGGAAAGAGAGAGAGAGAGATACAGAGACAGAGAGCGATATGGAAAAAGAGAGCAAGGCAGAAAGAAAAAGAGACAGAGAGACAGAGAGAGAGATATGGAAAGAGAGACAAAGGGATAGAGAGAGAGAGCGACAGAGAGAGAGAGATGTGGAAAGAGAGGGAGAGAGCCAGAGCCAGAGATGGAGAGAGCTATGACAAAAGAGACGGAGATAGAGGGGGGGTGGAGGGAGATACAGAGAGATGGCAAGTGTCAGGACAAAATGAGATTGGGTGAGAGAAGAAGAATAAAATAAACGGATGAATAGATGTGAAAGAGGATAGAATGAAACGATGGAAGGAAGGGGGGTGGGGGGGGGTGTTGTATCAAACAGTGGCTGAAAACGACCTCTTCCGAGTGATTGCCCCTCTCATTAGGTTTTGTTTTATTCCAGCCCAGATTTACGGTACATCCAGAGGGGCGGTTATAGGAGCCTCTTGGCTTAAGAGAGGCTGGCTCTGGAGAGGTGTGGGTGGTTGATAACTTGGTCTGAAGCAGCTGGAGTTCAACCGGGAATGGAACGTGGATGGTACATAATTCACTGCATAGCACCACGCTAGTAAAACAGAAACAGGCAATCACACACTAGGCAATCACAAAATGGCAGAGAAACGCTTCATCAAACGGCCAAACTGGTTCTTGGGTGGACCTTTAAAAGCTTTACAGCTGAAGGCGCTGTGGTTAACACACACACACACACACACACACACACACACACACACAGATAAACACAGAGAAGAGAAACACACACACACACACACACACACACACACACACAGATAAACACAGAGAAGAGAAACACACACACACACACACACAGAAAAACACACACACACATACACCCATAAACACAGAGAAACACAGAGAGAAACACACACATACACTTACACACAGAAACGCATGGTGGAAGCAATAGAGAAAGGACATAAGATGAGACGGATGGAGTCAGACTCTGAATCGGTATGTCATATAATTGTCTGTTAGTATGATTGTAACAGCAGCACAGGTGATTGAGGCAATTATGGTGAAAACGTTACACACATTTGCTACAGGCCGAGGACTTCAACGAGGTTGAATTGGCACGAGAGGAAAGTTGAACCAAGCGTGTTCAAGCCACCACACACACGTTTCCACGTCCACGCAAAAACACAGGCGCACGCGCGCATCCCCCTTTCTCTTTGCATGTCTGAGCCATCGGCATGCAGTGCTCCATGCTACTGTGCCCCCTTTTCTATTGCCACATTATCATGTGAAAAGCTGCGTTTCCTCGTCACGCTTTTAGTAACAGATGTTCCCTGTTCCCTGATTTCCCCCTTCCTGGGAAATGATTGGCTCCTTGGCGACAGGGGGCGCAGCCTCTTGCTTTATCACACACATAAAGAACCTCTTAAATGACAGCATTCACAGGAAATATAGGCCCCATATTCGTTCTTTCAATCTGGGGGCAAGTGGTATAGAAATAATGATGCCGGGTAAGTGTGCTGCTGGCGGAGCTGTCAAAGCGCTTACAGGCGATCGCCAATAGAGCCCGGTTCTATTCAAGGAACAATGTTGGAGCCACATGGCCCCTCTGTGAGAGCGGTAGGCCTACTTAAGGCCTGCTTGTCTGTGAAATTAATTCAGTCCCATGAATAACCCAGCAGCACAAGACTTGCTACATGTACACTCAGGTATTATGCCTGCTCTGCAGCATAATGCAATAATTGATGACCGTTCCACAAGCAGCAGTTTAGCCGGCTCTTTGTGTAGTGGTTGGTCCATCTGTCCTCCCCTCTTAGTCAGCTAAAATCTACATCCTGAATAAGAAATAATGACAATATGGTTGCAACATTTAATGCCTCAGAACGGAAAATAATGCAAATAATTATTGCAGTAGTCCTGCAAAAAAAAAGACATAAAAAACAAAGTCAAATGCAACCTACAGTATATATCTGCCAACATTGGTTAGTATTCCAATTACATTTCAGTCAAGTATGACGGTCTAGGAGGTGTTTGGATAAAAAAAATTAGATTCTGTAAAGAAATTGTCCTCTCAATATGTTAATTTTGCTGCTCAAGCCCCTCGCTGTCAAAACCCGAATCAGTCCGCCATGATGGGAACATGTCGCTCCTGGTTGCGTCCGAGCTGTCTCGATAGCCCAGGTAGGCCTACATCAGACACGAGCCAGCATGCTCATTACTCATATTCGCTGAACTTAAAACAAGTGCACACTTTTAGAATGATATTACCTTTGCTGTGTCCCATCCATCAACAGTTATCAAATATCGTTTTTTTCCCTTTGTCTTTTACAGCTGCCTAAAGTATTGTTTTTATCAATGTAATGTCAATGCTGCCGGGAGCCGGCTGCCACCAGATAAAACTGGCTTTTCTCTTGTTGTTTGCATTGTGCTTCTCCCAGAGCATGATATTAGAGAATATAGGCCTAACCCATGCCGTTCGAATGTCTTCTCTCATTTGAAGGCAAACCCTGAAAACAAACAGTACGTGATTGCCACTTATTTCCATTTGAGGACCTAAGACAGATTTTCAATGGGAAAGGGGTTTCTCATTAGCATAGAAATGAATATGATGACAGATAATGAATATATGCCTCTTGATGCTTCACAGCCAGCCCAGATGATCAACATTAGCAGCAAAGGGAGAAGAAGAAGAAGAAAAAAAGGAAGAACAAAATGGCAACATTTTTTTGGCCAAAGTGGCTGTGTGAATATTAGCATAGAAAGACAGAGGAGGGGAGGATTCCTTTGAAAACGTAGCTGAGAGCCGTTGAGAGCAAAGGACAAAGTCAAGGTCACTGTTAGATAGAGCATTCTGCCTGTAACTCTCCGACCAATCCCTACCACAGACACACATACATGCACACATTGACACATGCAGACACACGCACACATGCACACACACACACACATACACACATACACACCCACACTGACACGCACACACGCATGCACAGACATACGCACACATACACACACACACACACACACATACACACACACACGCGCACACACATGCTGGCTGCCCTAGCTGTGGCCGGGGAATGAGGTGTCACATTTGGTCGCCTGCGGTAAGATAAGCTTGTTATTAGCAGCTAGCGGGCAGATAAAGTGACAGAAACTGATTTGTGAATATGCAGCTCATTGTGTTCAATCACGGGTTACATGGGTTTGCTAGGCTTTTGGCTCAGCTGTCATTTACTTTCACTCCTATGTTTACATGCTCTCTAAGGAGATATAAATCCAAGTTATAAACATTAGTTTTCTGGTCTGTTTATATTCTGTGCTTTGGACTGGGAAAGGTTAACACAATGTGGTTCTTTTCTTTTGCATGCCTACACAATGTCGACTTGCACGCACAGCAGAATACATGTTCTACTTTATATCCCTGGTTTTAATCTACTCTCTGATTCTACTTAGGACTGGTGGACCCGCTGTGGACCGTCAAGGTAAATTCGTGACTTGATATCTACACAGACACGCAAGTGCATACGCACGCACACACACCCACGCACACACACACCCATGTGCGCCAACACACACACACACACACACACACACACACACACACACACACACACACACACACACACACACACACAAGCAATAGTCAAGGTTGTATTTGATTTAGGTTGCAATACAGATTAAGAAATAGGCCATCTGCATTGGGCAGCCATTGTATCTGTTTGCATGGTGATGATAGATCCACGCGTCAACACGAGGAGCATTATTCTTATCTGTACAGTGCTGCTTTAAATGGGTCACTTTAGCAAAGAGGCTTCTTCACTGAAAGAAGCTCAGAAAGAAGCACTAGATTCTGCAGCACTTCTGGCAGTCTCCACGATGTCACGCCGTACAACAAGACCTCTTTAATGGTTACCTTTTGTAGTGCATACCTATCAATTTTTGTAAGATATCAATGTGGATCTGCCATCTTTTCACCTAGACGCTCTAGTTTGTTTGGCAGAATGGACATCAAACGTGAAGGAGTCGGGGTGCATAGAATCTCTCTCGTCTGTCATCCATTGTCTGTGCACAACATTGTACTTTTGTAGTATTTTGCAGTCTCTGGGCAGTTCAGTACAAAACATGCTGTTTCATTTAAATACTAATAATGGGATTTCTAAAGGGGAGGAGGATAATGGTTTGGTCTGCGATTGTGTTGAATAATACTGCATGCCCCTGTGAATTATTCACATCACTTTGCTTATAAGGGCAACGGCTCACCTCAGCTCC
The DNA here is from genome assembly GCA_026745465.1 of Lota lota. Classification (NCBI taxonomy): domain Eukaryota; kingdom Metazoa; phylum Chordata; class Actinopteri; order Gadiformes; family Lotidae; genus Lota; species Lota lota. The sequence continues at coordinate 385,896 of JACYXH010000648.1, forward strand.
ACGAAAGCAGAGAATAAACCATTTGCCAAAGGAGCTAAATATTGAACAAAGGCCTACGAATGAAGTCCTCTAAAGAGCATCACTGTACATGTCCAATTAACAGTCTTACAGCAAAACATTTTCGTCCTTTATGTGCTGATCAACTGACTGATGTGATAACAGTTGTTCTGTTGTGCCATACTACAGTATTGTACTGTATTGTACCGTACTGTGATACTAGGACACCCATCCCAGTGTAACTGCAGTTCTGTGTTGCTACCAGCAGGAGTACTCAAAAGCAATGCTGTTCTTTTTCCCTTTTCTGTGATCAACATTTAAGACTAAAAACAAGAACCCATGGGCTACTATGCCGCACACTTGTGGCATAATGAAGTATGCTTCTTAAGAATCTCTTTCCCCAAATGCCAAGTGACAGGCTGGATTGGTTGGAGAGCCGTTGCATCATAAATCTCGTTTTTCTTGACAGTCCAGGGCAGTGGTAGAAACTAGAGGACAAAAAGGTAAACCGGAAAACATCCTGTTCACCATTTGTATGAACTATTAATGAGATTAATAAAAATAAAAAAAATTACTAGCTTGATCAGATAAGTGTTTATTGGTGCAGGCATACATAATCCAGTTATCGTATCCACATCTTGTAATGCTTAGGCGATTTGATAAAATGGCCATATTGATGGATAGTAATGCTGCTTAAGGATGTCACTGCAGTCGATTTCAAGAGAAATGTCACCCATGCATGGTGGTAGAGAAGAGAATATGTGAACTACAATTCATTTTAACATGCATCCAGGAAGAACATCAGGTTCTCTTGCAATTTTGTCATATTGGAGTCCATTTTCTTTTTTAATACATCCACTATATGGATAACCCTTGAGACTCAACATTTGACAGTCAGGGAATACAATTGAACCAGAAAACCTCTTGTCTAATTCAATACAGATCTAGATCTAGGTCTAGAGTTTTAGTCTCTCCCACTAATTGAAAGTTCTCCAAACAGAGGGGGGAAAATATTTAATTCTGAGAGAAATGGTCAGGTTATGATGGTCTACTTCTTCAAGCTGTCATACGCACATATACACTCCAATATACACCGAGGATACGCACACACACTACACAAATAAATAATATATCTAAATAGACAGATGAAATGAAATAATAAAAAATATCCTGCGAAGAGCTTTGGTGAAAAAAAACAACAAAAAAACAGTAGGGCAGCGTTCTTAAAAACCCAGACACCCCGCTATTTAGAGTCAGCTAACGGTTGGAGTTCCACGCTCCTCTTCATTATTATTTCCCACCTCTGGTTGTTGTTTTTGTTTGCTGTGCTAGTGTTGCCAAGCACATAACTGCAGGTGGTGGTAGTGGGAGTGTGTGTGTAAGTGTGGGGGTGTTTGTGTTTGTGCGCATGCATATGTGTGTGTGTGTGTGTGTGTGGGTGTGTTTGTGTATGTGTGCAAGCGTGTGTTTATGTGTTTGTGTGTGTGTGTGTGTGTGTGTGTGTGTGTGTGTGTGTTTGTGCAAATGGTTGCAGGGCTGATGTCAATGCAGGGCATCTTGCTGCTGGTTCTGCCCTGGCTGCAGAAGAAATGCCTATCCCATAATAAG
>JACYXH010000648.1:392500-400000 GCA_026745465.1 Lota lota
TCATTCAGATGAAAAAGGAATGGGGAAAGAAGCATTTTTCTGTCTGCAGTTTGTTAAAAAATAATATTGAGCTTTGTATGCGGTAACACGGCTCTATTCTGTTCCATTCACTAGACAATGTGAAAAGTTGAAAGGTTAGGAGATTAGAAGATTTGAAATTTCAATGTTCAACTTTTACAACTCTGGTGACAATTTTGTATCTAAAAGAAAATACTTTTAAAAGACAGATACTTAACCATAACGTTTTTTTTTTATTCTGACAAGTATCAGTCAAGGCTCTTTGTTGCCCTGCCCCTCACACATAACATCCGAAGTTAAACATGTAATGTTAGCAGAATAAATTGCATTATGTTTTCAGATACTATCAAATCTCCACTCTCTACATTTTTTATTTAGTTTGTGTTTACACTGATCCATATCTGCTATCAGCTGCCCCTTATCTAGGGGGAGAAATGGAATTTCACTGGTGGATAAATATATATAGGTGATTCTCCAGGAACCCATTCCGTCGTTGAGATTCCTTATCTGTCATCATGAGGGACTTTATTCATTTTTAACTCTCTTCACCCCATGCTTAGATTCAAGGCCAGTTTGCCTCATGCACAAATTCCCCCTGTGTAACCTCTAGCTGTATCCACAACAGGGCCATGCGCTGTTAGCTCTGTTGCTCCAGCCAGCCAGCCAGCCTGAACTGCCCCTGCCGTAATAAAGTACCGCAAGATGGCTCCCAGGAGGTGAAGTTCCGCTAAATGTGTGATTTGATGTGATTGTGTCTTTCTAATAAATATGTTTTTTTTTATTATGGGAAAAGAAAAGGCAAATTTTGTAAATCACTAAATGATTTCCGAGGAACCAGTGGGCTGAATTTTATAAAAGCAATTTCCTCCAAACAAAACTTGCTTTATTCATCAATGGACCTTTAGTGGCATGTAATATAATGTTTAGTATCAAGACGCGCTGATTTGTTCTGTGCCCCTCTACAATCATGGGCAGAGAAAATGTGTTTTTCATAACGGATACAAAAGCTGTGGATTTGTTTTTTTGTATTAAAAAAACCTTAACGGTTGCTTCCTGATAATGGATAAATTAGGCTAAAACTATGATTGTTAACCCTCTTTGCATCTGAAAGTTATACCCTTTGCCCCCCCCCCCCCCCCCACACACACACACACACTCCAGATTTGTCATGCTCACTTTGAACTAAAATCACACATAGCTCTTATGGATTTTCATATACTATGTCACTTAAACAAAATCGTATTTAGCAATTTTACTCTTACCTGCACACAGTTTGTTCAGTGTTGCTTCTATTGTCGCATAGCTTATGTGCATGTGTGCCTTTTGTACACAGGCATAAGGGTTGTGACTCAGCTATAGATTAAACATTGATTAAATTACAGAGGAACGAACAAGAAAATAAAGTCATTTAAGTACCGTGCTTCACTAGAGAGCCGCTTTGCTTTCGGTTTCTTCAAGTTTATGTTGTTTTAAGGCTGTTGCCATGTTTAAGAAATTAGTGAGTTTAAGCTCATTATCAGTGTAACTTAAGCACCAACCAATGAAGGGGTTCTCCCCAGAATATCTTTTTTTAATTGTTGTGTAAAAGTACAAATTTAAGACATTTTTAGATTGATCTGAGGCCATTTAAGTCTAGTGTTCCCTTTCATTGTAATTATATATTCTATATGGAATGTACTATTCATACATCGGCCTATTCTTTATTACATTTTATGAAATTCTTTACAATTTCTACAGTTGACTAGAAACCAACTCTCAGCTCGATTACTCTGTTTGCTGTGTGAACTAGTGTGTGTGCATCAGCAGATTCACCACTCACCCTGAGTGGCACATAATCCTGATGCATTTTATGGCACTGATTTCTTTGATTTTGTGGGGGAAATATATACATTTCGTGAAGATCTTTTTTTCATTTTTGGGGTAAAATAATTACCACGGTCCCCACATTTTTTACATCATTACTGTAGTTATGTATATGTTATCATCCTGTAATATAGAGCTGTGATATAGAGCTGTGAAACAGAGCTGTAATACAGCACTGAGATGTAGAGCTTTGATACAGAGCATCAGTTACTTCACTAAATGGAAAAATAGTAAAATGGAAAAATGGTTTGTTTGTTCCCTTATTTCATTCCCAAGAAATTCATCTTCATCAACATTTGGAGTGGAAAGAAACCTTGGCCGAGACGTTTGCTGTGTGGTAGATAAGGAAGAGCATTTAGGTTGATGAATACAAAAGTGACGCTCAATTTCATACTGAGGTGGGGGGGGGGGGGGGGGGGGGGGTAGAAGGTCTGGCCCGACCACTAAAAAACGAAACAAACAAACAAACCAACAGACAAACAAAAAAACATTCAAGATTAATAGCCTGTCGCTACACTTGGAAGGCAATAACATGGATCAATGAAATCAAAAGTTACCGTTTTGTTTTGCTCTGAAAGATTCATTTGTTTGAGTAAGTAGGAGCTTCATGATTTAAGGCCAAATGTTGTGTATGCCATTGGTGGTCTCTCAGGTCTTATCAGTGTAGAAAAAACAGACACTGCATTACTATATGCCACGGCTTGTATCTCTACCCTGTCACATCATTTTCCACAGATATGAGAGCATCTTAGTCATGTTTTTTCTCAATTGCTTTCTTGATGAAGGCCATGATGTAATCATCTCTCTATCCCCCTGATGGATGTCTCCTTGGGTACATTTCAAATTAATTTGCTTGTGTTAACATAAAATGGCCAAAAAGTCACCGCATGGCCAACTCTCAGGTTCAAAGATGCACACTTTCAGCCCAATCATCAATAGTCCACAGATTATTCATGGTTGGCCATCAATGGCTGCATTAATGCATACAATTACATATATAAACCTTTATGTCTGCCATGTGGTTTCAAAGACGACTACAGGCCATGCGACGGCCTCATCTCATTCCTTTTTTCATGATGAAAGCTAGTGAATTATGGGTAAGGAATGCTTTTAAATGAGAGTATTACTGCAGCTGGCACTCAGGGAGGATTCAGCACCTTGTTATTCATTGTGTAGGCATCTCCTACAGAACTCTTTAGTAACATTGCAAGAACAGTACAATAACACAAGGTAATGACTAGAGAATTACTTGTTTTTATGCTAAGAAAAAGAAACTACTGCCATGGACATTTTAAGTCAAATATGTCATTATGCATTCAGTCATACCACCTGCCAAATGAGCAACATCAGCTTTTAGCAACTATGCTGTGATAAGCTTCTTAACGTCTACAATTTCAGTATTTGGCTATAAATCTCTAGCAAATTATTTTGATGCAGTTGTTGTATACAGTTCACCCTAAACCCCCAAAACCGTATCTATGATTCCCTCAAGCATACTATCCATGCATATGATTCAATGCAAGTCATAAACATGGAAAGTATGCTTGAAGAGACAAGGTTTAAGGGCTTGCAGACAAAACATCAAAACACAGTCAGTGAACTGGAGACAGCAAGGAAGGGTCAAATATCTGTGGTTCTGAACCTGGAGGGAGCCGGCCACAGCTAAGCAACAGACCAGAGAGGGAAAAAACATTTATTAACTTTTATTTACAGACGTCATGTCACTTCATGACAGGGTTGAGAAAACAAGCACAGCATTTACATTTTGATTTAGAGCTAGCAACCTCTGTAGCATTTGTTATTATCAATAATACATAAATATGGAAAATGTATGTGTGTATGTTTGTCCATTACACACAGCGCTAAAACAACCACTCGCACCTGAAAAACATTCCCCTGTAATGTAATCTTCCGAATCAACACATAGTACAATTAATTCAGTTTTAATTGAAAGAGTTTTCTTAAACCCATATAAGCATAAAACAGGAATAATGCATACAAATCTAAGTAGGAAAAGTTTGAGTCAAAAGTTCAAGGTAATTCAGAGAGAAAAATATGGAATTTACAATGACAAACTCCAATCTGCCATTCATCTTTATACATCGTCCTTGACTCTGGAGTTGTGCTAAAAAGCCACACAGACTCTGTACATTTTAATTGCAGAATCTGCATCGGAGTGATGCTGGTTCCAAGAATCAGAAGAGTGAAGCATTGGTTTAGGGAGAAAGGAAGGGAAGGCGGCCTTTATTGACACGCCAATATTGAGCATTATTCCAGAGCTTTGAGTGGTACTCAATCAATATGCCGACTGACATCAAACCCATTAGTGGCCAGGTTTAAGACCCGATCTCCATATGGACGTAATGGGCATACCCTTAGCATAGGGCTGTAGCATAGGGATACAAGGTGTCTACGCCCTTTAGGCAAATGCTTTACTACTGTAAACGCTGTACTGTAAATGCTTCACAGTGACTTCTCAGATTCCCCATGGGTTTGGCTTCTGAGGAATCATGTCATAGGTTGTGCGCCATCAAGCAAAGAGGATATTGATATTTGCACATGAATGGCATATTGCCTGTTACGGTCAATGAGGCTTGCCTACTTAAAAAGAAAACGCCTACTCGACACCTTTTGCACTGACCTTTTTTATGTAAACTCTTTATACATGAGAGGCAGTCGCTTTCTGACGGGCTACAGAGTGTGTGACTGGCTGCGTTTGATTCCACTGTCCGGATTAAAATGCAGACGGAGACTTAACCTGCCAACAGTTCCCACGGGAACGGAAACAGTGATCTTTCAGACGGCGCTCAGAGGCAACACAAGTGCGGCGTTGCTTTACAGCGGTTGAGCTCGACCCTAATGATGAAGGATGTGCAGAAGGAAGCTACATTGTAGCTGACTGCTCTGCAGTACAAAGAGGGCCGTTAACAATGAGCCAGGGAACAATAAACAAGTCAGCTCCGAGGACCTCGCAAAAAAAAAAAAACACAAACTCCAGAATGAGCCTTATTAGGCCTGGATTATAATAGATCACCCACAGCGCTGATCACATCCCGTCCTCGCGATCGGAGACAGCCTGCTGTACCTTATCGGTGGTCCCGTTGGTCCGATCAGCAGGAGCCGCTGATTTTGGTCCGGCTTCATTTGGCTGACATGCAAGATATGCAGTCAGCCCACCTTTGCTCGTTGCTCTAATGAGTGCTGTGGCCGCCTACCTTGTTTATTAAAATACCATGCTTATTAGATACTACCTCAGCCCCAGGTTCCAATTAATAAAGGTTTATTTAGCTAGATATGGATTGACTTAGTAATACACCTACTGTTACTACTGCTGCTGCTACTACTACCACTACCACCACTCCCACTTGTAGTACTATAAACATATCTTTGACCATCTGTCTATCAATAATAAATTGATATTAACAATAACATATATAAACTGAAAAACAACCCTCTACCAGCCCTTCAGGCCTAAGACCTTAAGGATGGCGACAATAATGGCAGCCTAATGACAGTATATTCTCAGTGTTGGGCAGACATCTGAAACCCTTGAGTGATTCAAGCTATAACAAGCTGTCCTTTGCAGACCCTGCAGCCTCCTGTCAGCAGTATCCTCCCTGGGCTAGGTCACTGTCAGTCTGTCTGTCTGTTGGTCTGCCCATCAATACAAAAAATTAAAATATATATATACATATATATATACATAACTATTTAGATTTATAATTACATTTAAATATATATATATATATGTGCAGCTTATGTGGGCTTTTGTTCTAACATGTCGAGTGTATACTCTCTCAGAAGGGAGCTCAGAGGGTAAAGGAGAGATGTGCACTTGAATAAACGTAGCTGTCTCTTCTCATTATGTTGCTGCCGTCAACACGATGAAACAGCCGATCGGCGAGACTGCGGGACCAGGTGTATTTATGGGTATGTGAATGTGTGTGTCTGTGTTTGTGTGAATGTGTGTGTGTGTGTCTGAGTGAGTGTTATTTGTATTTTCATGCCAGTGTGTGTGCAGTGATCCAGCCATTGTGTTGCAGCAACCATGTTTGCTGTAACACACACACACACACACACACCTACACATGTACAGAGACAGAGAGAGAGAGAGAGAGAGAGAGAGAGAGAGAGAGAGAGAGAGAGAGAGAGAGAGAAAGAGAGAGAGAGAGCCAGTGAGGAAGAGAGCCAGTGAGGAAGAGAGAGCAAGTGAGATAAAGAGACAAACAAACATGAATCATTAAACCAGTAAGCGTGGCATACTTAATCCTTATCCCTCATACTTCATGATACAATGGATTCCTACTGTAAGGACGCACCCCATCAGCATCAGCACCCCGACCACAGTCATCAGCTTTGATCATCCATTGGCACACATTTATGAATCCCACACTCGGCTGATTATTTGCTATTTTGGGTTGCAGACAAAATCAGTGTGCAACTTGGTGCTTCTGAGAAGTTAATGGTATATTATGGCTACGGTGCTACGCTATCAGTACCGGGAAAAGGATGCTGTATTGGAGACTAGGCTTTGACAGCCCTGTCCCCTTGTTACCGGTAATTACCGCCTGCATGTCATCTCCTGATTACAGATCTGGAGTGAAAGACCTCGCCGACTGACAAGAGCCCTCCTTTTACAGGAGCAATCCTTCCACTAATGATTCTGTTGTGGCCTCATTAGAAATAAGATGGCTTTAGGACACCACCTCTTTCCATCCTACCCAAGTGACAAGAGGGACGCACAAAGGAGTGTCGTTAAGACGAATATTGCATCTCATCACGTCAGAAGTCTGCACACACACAAACCATCACACACACACACACACACACACACACATACAGATACCTAAACAGTGATTGTGCCACTGTTGCATGCATACACAACTATGCATATGCACATCCATATGATACCAACATACTGAACGATTTTTTAGTTACTCCCAAGAAGCCACAGATTAGATGGTTGATTTCAGCACCACGGACAGCTCTCCATACATGTGCCATAGATGCCCTCAGCACCACAGACAGAGGTAGAAATGGCAGCAATCGTCCAGCAGCTAACATACTGGTTGCTTGAGGTCCCTGTCAACAGCTTACAGATAAAGGGGATGAGCCTGCATGACAAGCCTTATTTCCATGGCTTGTTCTTTCTTCGTATTGTTACAATACAATGTGTGCTAATAAGTTTTTGTAAACATACTGTGTTTGGCGATGCCAAGGGACCTATATTAGATATGCTATTTAAAGGGCCCCTATTAAACTACCGGGTGTGAGTGTGATCAGCCATTACAAGCCGTTTGAAAATCTGCCTTTTCCTGTGCCTTCGTGACATCACAAGTGGGAGTGTCCACCTAGATATATGATGGATAGATGAGCTACATTTGCTACAGTCCACTTGGTAGGCTGGTAGATTGATCAATCCAGCATATATCTAGGTGAACACTCCCACTTGTGATGTCACTAAAGCACAGTAAAAGGCAGATTTTCTAACAGCTTGTAATGGCTAGTCACACTCACACCTGCTGGTATAATACGGGCCCTTTAAGATGCAATGTTGAGAAATGTTTTCTCTGTTAGATGTTGGCTGGATTATTGCGCCATCCAGTGTGTGTGTGTGTG
>JACYXH010000648.1:405000-462500 GCA_026745465.1 Lota lota
ATTCTCTAAAGTCTCTCTCCCCTAACTTCCAGGGCACGTCACTTCCTCAGTGCCAGACTCATGCAGGGGGGGGGGGGGGTAATGATCACCCAGGGCTAACTGTTAATTCACAGCAGATTGCAGACATATCGGAGGAAGCCAAAAGATTGCGGTTTAATTATCCTTTAAATATTCACTTGCCTTCACGTTGACATCCACTTATCGCCTTTGCTGCCACTCGGGCCGCCATATGCCAGCGGTCAAGAAATTCTTTCAGCTCCTTGCGCTTAGACAATTGGTTTGGACGCGTTGCATTGCACTAAACAAATTGGCCCCAAGTTAGGTCATCAATGTTCTTATCAACTGCTATGCAGGAATTGTGCATTGCATGCTAGTACAAATAAGAATACAACTGTGTCCATCAACCAGCAGACTCATGGTGCTCTCTACTTCTAGTATGTCTAGTTTAATCATAAAGAATAAAATCCTTGTATTAAGTATGCATTAATAGGGTTGTATTTTGACAGCAATAATACCATGTTGGAGTCTTTATATCATGTTTACACGGGTGACTCGACCGAGCTTCAAGCTGAAAGTTGCTCTAAAGTGAATGTCACTAACAGCTCTGTTCGCACAATACAATGGACATAATGAATTAGTCTCATCATATTACTGCTGCCTGATCTCTGTCACCAAGCTCCACAACACAAACCCTCTGAATTCAATCTGCTCCCAAGACGCTTCACAGCATGTGAGAGGGAGAGGGGGGAGGGCGAGAGAGAGGAAGAGCGAGAGAGAGAGAGAGAGAGAGAGAGAGAGAGAGAGAGAGAGAGAGAGAGAGAGAGAGAGAGAGAGAGAGAGAGAGAGAGAGAGAGAGAGAGAGAGAGAGAGAGAGAGACAGAGAGAGAGAGAGAGAGAGAGAGAGAGATGGGAAGAGGGAGAGAGATGGGACGATTGAGAGAGAGATGGGAAGAGAGAGAGATGGGAAGAGAGGGAGAGAGAAAGAGGGAGAGAATGAAAGAGGGAGAGAGAAAGAGGGAGAGAGAGCGAAAGACGGCAAGAGAGAGAATAAGAGAGCGAGAAAGAAAAAGAAACCGAGAGAGCATGAAGCCTAATTGATACGCCACCTTTTATGTTTTCCTCACACGTCTCCCTGGGAGGTTCGTTGCCTTGACGCAGAGAGAGGAACAGAGAGAGCACCGAGCGACGATAACCTGGTATTTGCGCGTCAAAAGCGATGGTGCGCACCCGCTAATGGCTACGCACATTACACGGATTCCCCAGCGACTGTTATGGTGGAACGCTGGGGTTTCAGAGGGGGATGGGGAAATGATCACGCAACAGGGGGAAAAAATAAATTCAGCCCGCGCTTTTCAGACTCTGAGGTTGACGTGTCAATGGCAGTATGAGGTCACTCTTTGGTTAAATTCACAAATGGGGACATCAACATGACACACACATGAGAAAGACACACCTAGAACCGCACATTTTGATGCAATGGACATACATGCAAGCACATGTGCTCGGATGAAACCATGAAATCAATGTTGTGTGTCACACGCCGCCCAGTAAAATGTTCCTCCTGGAAGATAGATTTTTTCGTCAACGTGAACACTACAGAATAATACGCTCAACTTTGTCTGCTGTGGATGTCAACGGTGAATCATCTGCCTCACACTATAAAAGAGGAAGTTGAGTCACACTTTGAAAGGAGAATTACGGGAGTCACTCAGCATGCACAAGGACAGAATCAGTTGCTCAAAACCAAGGCTAACATTTAAATGGAATGCCACCAGATGTGTAAAATTGCCACAAAGTGGTCGTGTTACATACAACTCATCGTGTTTTTTTTTTACTCATGTTGTTTTTCAACTGAGGAGCACTTTTCTATATGGATAAACATGGAGCTCTCTCTCTCTCTCTTTCTGTATTCAGCAGGGTTAAAGTCAGCCTCACTCATAGTGGGGGGGATGGTGTTGTGGGGGGAGAGGAGGGGGTAGAGGGTCTGAAGGGAGGGGGGGGAGAGAGGGAGGGCTAGTGGTGTCGCGGAGCAAAAGGAGAGTCCATAATCTCACTCCTTCCCACCCTGCCGTTTTCGCTCGCGAACAACATCCATTTGTGAAATTGGAAGTAGTGGAAGAAGGTTGACACCCATCAGGAGTTGCAGGGCAGATGAGGTGGAAAATAGAATCTCAGACAACATGGTGACACAATTGCACCAGGCTGCAGGCTCTTTGTGGGGGTGTGATGAACCCCCCTCCACTGATGATGATGACTGTGTTTAGTCTCGTATAGGAAATTTTCTGTCTGGTTCCGTGTGATGTGCAATAAGTATGGATGTCCGTAAATGTATTTCCATATGTCCTTACAATATTAGCAGATGGGTATATGTATGCTGTATGTAGATGCTTGTATATATATATATATATATATATATATATATATATGCATGTGAATATGTTTGCATGATTTTGAGATGTGAATACATAAGTACGGTGCTTTTTGTGTTTATGAATGTGATTGGGTGTGTGTGTGTTTGTCTGCATGCATGTGTCTGTGTATTTGTGTGTGTGTGTAAGGCACAGCTAAAGGATAGCAACAATGTCATTGAAGATACAGGGATAATACCCCGAAGATGCAGTCTCCCCTGTGTTGCAGCATCCTCTCTGCTCTGTTTGGATGGAGTCTCCTGCTTTGCAGCCTCCGGTCTGCTCTGTTTGGACAGAGGGAATTCTTCTCTTCCCTCCCTCACTGTGGCATTGTCTCCCTGCTTTCCTCTCTCCAAACACGGCTAGGGGGGCAGCTGCAACGCTGGGTTACCGCCATTACCCCTGTTTGTGTGGGAGGCCTTCTACGCATCCCAGTGCTTCATCGCCATGCTTATCTCAATTAATAAGCCAAATGACAGAATTACAGACATACATAGGATTGGTGTTGGCTATAGGCTTGCTGATGTTTTATTCTGTCACGATTCAGTGGGATACCACTGACTTGGAGCCCAGAGCGAGCCAGCCCTGAACACTGGAGCTAACGGGTTCAGTGTGTACAGACGATGGCAGCGATGGTCTCTAAATAATCCTTGATTTTGGATTGGTAGTGTACCAATAGAAAATTAATGGTGTTCTGCAGATACAACCTATAGATACACTTATATAAAAAAAAATTGGTTCTGGCATGACACAATGATGTGACTCAATATGACCTTCATTGAAATTGCAGATGATGTTAGCACAAAATAAAGAAATATCAATGCATAGTGCTTAAGGCGCAGTCCATGCTTAAATAGTCTGTTATGGGTGAACGCTACATATTGTGAGCGGTCAAGGATCAAGAGACCTCAAGCCGTGCTGAGCATGTCTAAGCGTCCACACCTCAACGGCGGCGCGACATACTTCAAGCTGCTTTAACTCCAGTCGGTGCTTTGTCTCCTGTGTCAGGTCTTTACTTCTGTTTTCTGGATTTCTATATACAAAATACAAAGAATTGAAAGGTCATTCAAGTAGTTTTGATTTGTTAGTGAACAACAGACTGAGTGGCAGTGTTTTTTTTTTTTTGTCATGTCTGGGAGAGATGTAGTGCAGTTTCCAGCAGCTGGCTGCTTTATGTGAGGTACTGTGGGCAGTGTACCGCTCCAGTCAGCAACAACAACAACAACAACACAACTTGTGGACGACACCAGCCAGCAGCAGCAAGAGTAGCAGCAGCAACAACAACAAAAACAACAACAACAACAACAACAACAACAACAGCAACACAGCCATAGTGGATTGAAGAATTCGTGCTCAGCAGAACACAATGAAGTCCGAAAGATCGGGTCCAGTGTTGTTCCGAAGCAGATGTGCGGTGTGTTATGTTGTTCTCTGTATGTCCTGTACATGTATTATCTGCTTACATTTGTCAAGACCCTTGCAAGCCTGAGCTCTGAGCAACAAGCCAGGGAGAACGTTGTCCTCTGACAGAGTTAAGCTCATAACCGTCCACACCGCGCTGCCTTACAAAAGGTCCCTCATGTCTCTGTACCGAGAACGATGGAGTAGATGGAGTAATTTAATCTTCCTGTAAACCTTCCAGAGAAAACACTATTTGGGGTGCCCCCCACAAGGAGGCTGTGTGGCTCTTTTAACTGTTGATGCTTGCTTCGAATCATCGCGGTGTCCTAAACGTTGTTAGATGACCAACTTGTATCGATTTCCAACAGCCAGCTGTGAAATCAGCTGCTTAAGTGATATTGAACCAAGAAGGAAAATAAAAAATCGCACAACAATCTTTAGACAAATTAGGGTTTAAATTTAGGACAGTTCTCTGTCTGCAAGGGCCCCCCAGGTAGTTTGCTATCAGTTCTAATCGGATTCAAACAACCTTGAAGCAAAGGAGGTCGTGTATATTATATATCATACATCGCGTATATAGCACTCTGCCATGGAAAGGAAATTGATGGCAAATGTCATATATAAATAGTGGCGGTTGCAGGGTAGCAATACAATGCCAGAGGAGAAGACGCAGAAACAGATAAACTTCATTATACACAAACCAGTCCTTTTTAACAATCTAAAAAGTGAGGGGACAGGGAGTTATTTTTTTAATGTTATTATTAAAAGATGCATTTGCTTTTTGGATCATTTCCAACTACCATGTCAGTTTCCTTGGGTCTCCTCATATGCTGTCAGTCTTTTAATGGACTCTTGGACAGGATTGACACACACACACACACACACCCCTACATACCTACAGAACAAGTGTGTATGTGTCACTCATTTACGTAAGTGCCATAATGACTGGAAGAGATACAAGAATGGACATCATCTGCATATAAATGGACTTGGGAATCTAAAGGGAATGTAGCTTTATGGCCAATAATGGGGAGATCCCATTACACCTTCCTAATGGGGGGGACGGATGAAGGGTATTAACATCACATCATGCTGACAAGAGCCATCATATCCTTTCACCCTTTAAATGCAAATCAAGTGGAATCAAACAATTATCATTGAGTTTTATTATTCCATCCCACTCCTCCTGGTCTCTACTCTTTAACGTCCAATTCACAGGGCAAACAGTGAAATACCATATCCACCTACATTAATTATATTGTATATATCTCCTAGTAAATCAAACGGATTAGATGTAAAGTGTAATAGTGTGAGCAATAAGTCTACAGTTGAAAATATGCTCACTATGTCTGCCTCATTGCTGGAGTGTAAAGTGTTCTCATTCATTGAACACACATTGTTCCTTTGCTTTGTTGGAGAACGTACCTGTTCCCCAAGGCCTACGGTCTCTACTTCATTCTTGTATTATTTTGTTTTGTCGGCTAGGAGGAAAGGGTCCAGGGTCCCTTGAAAGTCGTAATTTAATTCAAGTTATTATTATTGATAGGAAACAAACAAAACAACAAACAGGCTTCTATATGTTTTGGATTCTTCTCTGGTGCCTGCACCGCCACACAGACGACCCTTCTGTTTGATGACCTCCTGATTATCCTGTGAAAGAAACCAGGCCGATGGAGAGATGGCCACTGCATCATTTCTGAGATCCCCTGGGTAATTAAGGTGCAATCTGCAGATAATCTTATCTGCCCCCTTCAGGAGGCACGCTGTGTGACATCGGCGGGATGGTAAAAAGTGTTGATTGACGTCAGGAGACAAGAGAGTGAGACCACATGATTGCAGTGTAACACTATGTTCGTAATTGCTATCGCTAGTCCATGACGACAAGTTTGCAGACAAATACCATTGTTTGAAGCGATTTTCATTTAATTTATATGATAGAAATAACAACTTGAGTATGGAATAATGCTCACAATCCCTTTGGACTGTTGGCACCGTACTGTATGGTCATGCACCTGTGCACTCGTGGTACTACTAAATGTCACCAATGTTATAAATATCTCATCTATTTCTGTCCACTGTGTGTTTCTACCTTTAGTCTTAATTTCCCAGAGGTGAAATTATCTGTATTAGTCTTTTTTTTAATGGAAATCATGAAAAGATGAAGGAGACATTGAACATCACATACCAATAGTGCATTTTCACAAAGGAGAAAAAAAGAAGAAAAACGATTCGGTGCCAACGGTGACTGTGACTGAATCCTATTAGGATTATTATTATTATCATGTTGCTGTGGGTACAAGAGATGTTCACATCTGTTTGTATGGATCTTGGTCAAAGCAGGACAAAATAATTGCAGCATGAATGGGTGGTGACGGTCCTAGGTGGCAGACAGCAGGGTTGTTTTGTTTGTATGCTGGACTTCTAATGCCGCTCCAATGCGTACCATAATCAGCAACATGGTTTGAAGCAATGCCTGTTTTTTCATATTAACAAGTGAAATACAAATCAAACGTGACACTTGGGGTTGTGTGTGCGCTACAGAATATTATACGCGTGCTCCTGTATATTGCCTATATTTCCTCTTCTCAGAGGCTTCTGGGTCAGATGAATATTGATGACTTGGACTGTCAATCAGGGCATCAGCGGGGAGGAAGGTAACATGGAATAGGAACCCAGGAACCTGCACCTGTTCTCCCTCATGGAAGCAGATAGACACCCAGTTCTTCTAATGGCACCGCAGGTACCTGAGGATACTGCTGGGATGTTGAATTTGCATTCGTTACTATTGTTATTTAATATCTCCAGATCAGTTTAGAGCACTGATGAGAATCCTCAAGCTTAACAAGGTATGAACAGGGTTAGGGTAACACTAGTCTCACGAATCAAACTTTAGAACATAGTCTAAAGATGGGCACAATCTGGGTGAACGGTACGTTTCACTTTCTTTCGATTCATATTTGTTTTTTTTGACCAATCATCTTATTGGAGGTGGGGATCGCTAAGCGCGTAATTTACAAGCACAACCCGTCTAGCTCTAGTAAACTGTAAAAAAAAAAAAGGGTCTATAAAGGTTCCAAATCAATACCTTGTGGACTGGCCATTGTAGAAATGCACAAATTAAAATACCCTTCTGAAAGCTTCATCCACTCGCGCAAATGAGTTTCTCTTCGGTAGATGATACAGGATACTTTCCGACCCACGCATTGTGCCCCCCCCCCCCCCCCCCCCCCCCAAATGTTTTGCTATATTATAGTAGAGCTTCTGGGTCCGAGATTAGGGTTATACATATAGGGTGAATTAGGGCTAACCCTCACATTTTACCATGGAGTAGTTTACATTCCATGGCTCATAAAGTTGTAAATTGACTTTATTAACTCCGGTCTACTCAATTTTTGCCATTCATAAAGTTTGCTTTGAGGGGATCTCCCAAAATTGCTCTGGCAATAAAGATAAATAGGAGTTTGCTTTTTTTTTTGCATCAACAGAAAAAATTTGCTTCCCCTTCCCTTGTCATTTCCATGGTTCGTTAACATAATGCGTAAAAATGGGGTTGATGACTTTGTAATGATGTGACGAGGCACTTACAAGCCCCACATTTCCATATTAATGAAGGTGTTGGTGAAGAGCTTTTCTTTCTCTATTCGCCTCACATGTCAAACATGGAGCTCCAGTCGACCCTCTGACCGGAACAGGGCCGTGGCGCTACACCTTGAAAATACATTTCTCACTCAAAGCCATTTGCAGCGATTGTAGTTCCACTGGTTGTTAAAATGAGCGCCCTGATGATTGCCATCAGTGGCGAAGTGATGGAGCTGAGTGAATCTAAGGTGGAGGATCTACGCGTCCGATGGGAAGGGAATGAGGCGAACAGATTGAATCGAGGACAGAAGATATAAAAGCAGCAATAAAACGGCAGTGAGGGGAGGGACAGAACGAAACAATCGGGCTAGGCGAGGCACTTAGCGCTAACACAAGTCGATTGAGGGCATTGGAATGTGCATATTTAACAAAATCCAGAATGATTGAGTTTCGTCTTATAGGACCCATTCGCCAGTGTTCCTTTAAGTTTATTAGGGTTGGACTTTAAGAGGGCGCAAATTAGAAAATCCAATGAAGTTTTGTTCTGGAGACAGTCTTATCAAACCCATTGGGACTCCACCCAGGAAGGAAAACATATTCACAGCATGGACATTTGGACAGTAAGAGCAGAGGGACAGTCTCTCACATTCTCAAGGCTTACAATAAAAAACGAGCTGTCACATGTTGGCACTGCACAGCCCCCAGCATCACCTGGCCATGGCACTGTCTCTCTATCTTCTTCTCTTTCTGTCGCTCTCTGTCTCTCTCTCTGTCTCTCTCTCTGTCTCTCTCTCTCTCTCTCTCTCTCTCTCTCAAGAAATTAAAAGGGCAAAACGCATGTCCTACACAAAGGGCAAGCATGTGTCCTACACTGCAGCTTCTGATTATGCAATTTCTCTTTCAGAGTTCTAACCACCCACTAACATTGAAAAAATAAATAAACATTGCACTACATACTTTGCATTGGAAAAATGATTACTTCAGTACGCCTCATCCAAGAGCCATTGTAAACATTATGTTTGAGTATACAAAGAGACAGGAAGTAACATAGTACAGCAACTTGCTATTCCTGAACACTTGTCAATACATTGCTGTGGTTTAATCCAACAAAATGTTATTTTGTCATTCATTGTACTGGTCCATATCTCTATGCACACAGGATTACATGTATTTAAGTGGCCTATGCAACGACAGCACTTATACCAAAACGTCTTTACAGTAAATATCCCCTTTTAAATAGGCGCCCTCTTGCAGAGAACTGGGTTGTTTGTTTTGGACTGTTTCCTCTGTCTCCAACCTGGCAGTCTCCATGTTCACACCAAACGTGTTGCGCACACTGGTCTTTTGTTGTGGTGTGAAAAACGACAGCATTGATAAGGTGTTTAATGTCCTGTGATTGTGTTGTGTTTACCACAGAGGGAAAAAATAAAGCATTGCCAATTCCCATGTGTCCAGCCTAATCCAAACTGACTGTAATTGACAATGTAACCAAGTGACAATGGTGGGTAGTGTAATAGAATGAAGGAGAGAGAGAGAGACAGAAGGAGAGAGAAAGGGGGGGGGGGCAGATAGATATTAGTTTGGGTGAAGGAAGCCACTGCATTAGTACAGCATTGCACCATACCAATATACGCATCTATAAATAAAGACGTAGGTGCTAAGCACAATTAAATAAATCTTAAAATGTGTGACCCAATATAGAAGGTAGATGTGGGTAATTGCGCTCATGTGAACGTATGGTTGCTACACTATTGCACTGCTAGCTGTGGGCTCCAGGATAAGGGAGCCTGAGCCAGGCTTAGAAATTAACCAGATAATTAAAATTTAAAGCAAATGTAAAAGTGAGTTTGTCAGCAAAGTGGTGAAGGTGCACTGTCCACTTGTAGTGCAGGGTCCACTCAAACGGCCTATTCCATACCGGGGGAAGAAAGTGCGTTGATAAATGCATGCAGGAAATGCGTATTTTTAAGATTAGGTATTGCATTATTAAACAGGGGATTGTGACTCAATTAAACATTTAACACTCAAACCTTTTTCTCAAACTATGGCATATGCTTTCTGTTCCCTTGGGAAAAGCCAAACCTACCACACTACAACGTGACTGAGTATATGGTTGTGAGTGTATGTCATAGGGATTCTAGTCATTGATTGGTGGAATGATGAATGATATTAATTTATAATAATAACCTTTATTTTATTCAGCACCATTCTTTTCAAGATATGCTTAACAGAAAAATCAAAAATACAGTACAGTTTGATCCTCATGTCGTGGTTTCATTCACTAGAAAAAAAAACACCCACAAGCCACATTTTACAGTTCAATTATACAAAAAACTTGAGAAAAGGGAAATGATTTGCATCTATTAATCTAACGTTATGAAGAATCATTATGCACTTCTATACAAATACAATCTGATAATATAATATTGGAAAAAAAGATATCTGGGTGCCGCTTTAATGATGCCATTTAGCTATAATATTTTGTGCTATTCTTCATCAAAGTATTTTGAAACTGAGGACATTTATGCATTTTGCACATGAATCTGTCGCCTATACAAAAAAGTATTAGAAAAAAAACATTGAACACTCTTGCATTCATTTCCTGGAGCGGTTGGGTTTTAATGGACATCTTTTCACATCTCTTAAGCTGCTCGTCCAGATTTCAGTTCTTATTTTAGAAATGCCATTTTCAGCTTCTGCCTCTGGAAAGAAATGAAATGTCTTGCGCAGTCGGTAAATTAACTAAAATGACCCAGTTTCTTTTGCTAAAAGGGCCGTTATGCGCTAAGGTGATTTGCGGAATTTCTTCTTTTGACAACAATATTTCCAGCGTGTTTACAGATTAAAGGGATCATTTTTCAAAATGTATCTGTTCCAAGGCAGTAATAATCTGTGATGTTCCTTTCAGGGCTGTGATGAGTACGATTGCGCTGGATTTCTCTTTGTTCCCCTGGTTCTCAGTTTCCTTCTCCCAGTCTGCCGAAGAGATGCTTTTAGTTTCTTCCCAGGTTTGTGAACCCACTATTGATGCTGCTACAAGTCCATCCATAAGTAAAAATACATTTCTGTCCATTTGCAAAGACACTGCATCGCACAGAGGCATACATGCCAAGGAACAATTGATGAAACCAACTCTTTAGCACAAGGGATGAAAGGGGCATTTTCCATGATGTGTTGTTCTGCCTCCACGTGGCACACAGACTGTAATTCAGAACATCCCATGAGACAACACTCAAACCATTATTGATTGTTACATGAATGTGTGATGTTCAATGATTGAAAAGTGAATAGTATGTTTAGAGCTATAATGTAATGACAAGCAAAAAAAAAAAATATTTAGCAAATTAAATTAAAGCCTGTAACCGTCTATCAGTTTGTCCTTTATTATAAAATATACAATTCCTTAAATCAAAGCTTCAATAATTATATTGTCCTAATAGTATACATTTATGTAATCTTAATATACTATTATACTGTAGAATACAAAGCAAGTTTGTGCGTTTTTGTATGTGTATGTGTGTGTGTGTTTGCATACGACATGAAAAAAAAATACCCCAATGCAAAACAAAAACAACCGGTAGGAAAAGGCTGCTGCATGCCAACTGTAGGAGCAGAAGCACCTCATGCATCTCATTAGTGTGTGAACACTGGAGGTCTGTAGATACGGAGGCCGTGCCCCCTAGCTACTGTTTGGGAATGTCAGTCACTACACCTGTTCACCCATGTGTTTCCTACACGAAGGGGGTGCTCATTTTGTCTAACCGTTATTTTAGCTTGTTTGTTCGTTTTTTTTCCCCTCAGGGACCCAGTCAGACTATTGACGAGCTCTGCCTATGTGTTTAACTAATCTAGACGATTGATTGCTCAATCGATCTCTCCAGACACAGCCATGTGCTGTGTTTTTTTTCTCAAATTATACAAAACAAAAAACAAACACACACACACACACACACACACACACACGCGCGCGCGCGCGCGCGCGCACTAACCTTTCACAATCTCTATCTGGAGGCGATATATTTCCTTGCAGACCGAGGTCTGGTCACAAGAATCCGAGAGGCGCGTGTTAGGACATGCTAAGCTGGGGAAAGTTTGCCCGTCCGCTTTGAGTTTGACAGCATGTTTCCGTCGGTTTGGCTGAGCTGGAGGTTTATTCTGCGAGCACAGCTCCTGAGACAGGCTGGAAGGAGACAGACTGTGGCGAGTCACGCACACACACACACACACACACACACACACACACACACACACACACACACACACACACACACACACACACACACACACACACACACACCAGAATTTCCTTGAAAAATGTGTTGGCATATGACAATATCATGTCGTTGGAGGAGAAGTGGCTCTCCCAACGATGTTTAACGGGCTGTCCAGCATCCTCCGTGACTGACTGGTGGAAGTAGAAATCCACGCTCATGAACCATGGAGGTGAAAATTACTATCCAATGATGTCTTTTAAAGCGATCATTGGGAGAAAGGTGTGCGAGATATGACAAGTGTGCAAATCATAAATGGTATAAATGACAAGCTGTTACAATTAATTAGGCGCACATTTGTCACCCTTGCAGGCGAACTGAAATGTTGACTTGAAGGTACAATTTTAATTTCTACATCACAAGTTGCTGTCGTTAGTTTGGACACATGGATATTTTCACGTACCGTTGCCCAAATTGTGGGGGTATAGGTTTTTAAGCGTAACATTACAGCATGTTTGTTTTAACTTAGTGCCTCAGGCTTACAGTAGACCGATGGTTTGTGTGTCTGGTATGCTTAATGGTTGTGTTTCCATCAGCACATTTAGACACTTTAAAAATGAGTGTCTCTCGGTAAACATGTTTCAGTATGTTGCGTTGTGACACATTGGGACAGCTTGTCTGAGAAACAATAATAAACACCCCCCCCCCCCCCCCCCCCCCCTCCAAAAAAAAAGAAAGGAGCAAAATGCACATGGGCTTCGATTTGAGGAACATTTTCTAAATAGTGCAACGCTATTAGATAAATGTAACCTGATATGTCAGGGGTACATTAATGAAAAGCTTCAGTTTCCGTTTTTAATCATCATGTTTTCCAACATCACATTAAATCCATTGTACAAAAAATAGTACGGCATTCTAAAATAAAAAGCTTGCCAGATGGCCACTGTCATTTTTGAGAGGACACAAATTAATAATATAATGCAAATAATCTACCATCTGACATTGACCCTATGAGTTTGTGTGTGTACATTACTGCATATGTGTATACGTTTGTGGGTGTATATACATTGCCTGTTTGTGTGTCTGTTTGTGTTTGTGTGTGTGTGTGTGTGTGTGTGTGTATACGTGTGTGTTTGTGTGTATATGTGTGTTTGACTGATCTGTGATATACTGCGTTGTTCCCATTCAAAAAGACTATGTCCTCAAATGCACACCCACACCCACACCCACACTCACACACACACGCACACACACATACACACACACACACTTGCTGTGAGACAGTGAACTCCCAGTGGATCTGGTCAGAAGCACGGCTGCAGAAGCCCACCGGGACTGCATGTTAATGTGATAAAACCGCACATTATGTGTGTGTATGGCTGTGCCCAAAAAACAGTATACACTGACTGTCCATAAAATACCACTGGGTTTATGTGGCACTTTGAATGGCAAATCGATTAGAGGGGTACACTGTTTTCAGGAGCTTTTTAATGGCGTTTATAATGGATCCATTTGCATGATCTGCAGGGTACAGAGCAAGTACTGTTATTGGCAGAATGTTGATAGGCTGCTTTATGGCCCTAGAGTGATCATTGACTGCTGGAGGAAGTTGTGAATGTTGGACTCTGCATGGAGATAAGAAGTGTTAACACGACGGCAAGAAATGAGTAATGAGCCACTGGATTCCCATGTGGAAAAAAAACACTTGATCTGATATACATTCAGTTCGTCCTGTGTGCTGAATAGATATAGTGTAGACCAAAGAGGACTAAATAAAACAGTGTTTTCCTCATGCTGTTGTTTGTGAAATCAATCTTCAGCTTTTAAGTAGGGCCTATGTATTAATAGCGTAATACACTGTCTGATAATGAATGCGACGCACATGACCACGACACAACAGGGAATTTTAGGTAGTTTACTTTGTATCTAACAAGAAAAAGTCTTGTTCCTTTTCTTTTTTTCTTTACAATGCTGTATTTTGCCTCAGCTTGGTACGGCAGGAAGCTTAATTCCATTCCTGACAGTTTTTCATCAGTTTTTTGCACCAAAAAGGGTAAGTGGTTGGCCTACTCAAAAATAATATCACAGATGAGAAAGAAAAAGAGTCCAGGGAATTATAATTAGCTCCATATCCTCAACAATTTGCCTGCTGTAAAGGGGGAGGGGGGGGGGGGGGTATCGATCTGTGTCAGAGTAAAAAAAAAAGATAAAAAAGAAAGAAAAAAACATTTCAAATGTTGAACCGCTTTTCTTTCTTTTTGCTATTTGGATTAAAAATAATCCGGACCAAAGTAGATTCAAAGTAGGAGGCTAATTTGGGCTGAGGTGCGGCTCAGAGAAACATGCTGCCTGCGTAATGGGAAGATCAACGGCCGCTTCTGTTCCCTTCCCATAAACCAGAGGGGTGTGTCCGCATGACGGAAGGCCGAAAGGGCAGAGGGGAGAAGGTGGGAGGAAGAGAGGGATATTATCGCCAACACACAAAGTACGATCATGAGGTGTGACATGGAAGGACATGGGATTATGCGGAACGTGCGGGAAAGTGTGGGTTTATGAGTGTTGGTGTGTTATAACATTAAATAATGTGTACACTCCCGAGCCTCCCGTAATCAGTAGTGACAAACGATGGAGAAACGGGTCGCCCTTGCAAGGTTGTGCACTCCTCCCGACTCAAGGATCCCATGAGTAGCTCAGTAGCAGTTGCATAGCCTCAGCTCCGGTAACATCACAATTAACCAGTTACCTGCAGCCACCACAGGCTGCGAAGACACAGGGAAAATGTGGTAGCGATACCACCGGTGTTACGGGTGTCACATCCAGCGATAGTAAGTAAGGTTTTACTTTGTATTTTTCCATGGCCCATGGCCCATGGCAAACACTGAGGTCACAGAATATTTCAAGTTGGTTCCAGAGATAGCTTCGCTGGTCGCGGCCCCCCAGGGCCTGTTGTGACAAAGGTCAGGGCATGGATCTGAAGAGCCTTACATGGGGGAACTCCAGGCCCACTTCCAACACTGTTGCCTCTGCCTTTTTCTAATCCAATGGAAACACGACTACCGGAATATGATAGGATATCTTCAACTGACTAAAACAAGACGTGTCCTTGGCAATGACACATTTTACGAGATTATATTCTCCGAATAATTAATTAAAATCGAATGTGAGTGAGTTAACCCTCTATACAGTCTAATTTGCATAAAAAACATATTTTCTTCCATGAAGCATGCCCCGGGGACAGTGATTGGCTCATCCTCATCTACATGTTGAATACGTCCCTTTGATTGGTCACTCTCAGATGGGTCAACAGTTGCACCATCCAAGGTCATGTTTGGATCGCTGTTTCAAATCAGGCTTTTTTTTTGTATCAAGCTTATCAGGGCTTTAGAAATATTCAGGGACAGCAGCAAACACATGCAGTCTTTAAAGAGTAGCCCTATCGCAAGCTGTACATATCATTGATATGGTAATATGAAGGGAATTAGTTGGCGAGGTCTGTCCTTGCTCGGGCACAAGAAAATCCCCGTTTGAAGATTTACCATGAGCCAATGTCAAAGAAGTGTGACGCTTTCTAGGGGGAGAGGGGGATATGGGGGTGAAGACTAACCTGCATCGATAATTAAAAGTGTTCAGCAGTGTTTAAAAAGCTTGATAATGATGTTGTGGTTGGAAGATCAATTGCATTTAGCCTCCTCTTTCTCTGTCAGTAATGACTGGTGAGCTGCAGCGTTGTTGAGCAGTAAGACATTACAAGTGCACACTCAGGACCCTCACAGGACAACACCGGCTGTGTCCTTTGCTGTTGTCTTTGACAGCTTGCGTGGCTCGTAACGATAAAAGTCTGTAAATATTTTACAACTTTTAAGTTGCGGAACTAAATTCCCCAACACCTGACGTGGAGCGATAAAAGCGCCAGCAGCGAACCATCAGAGAAGCAGCTGACATTGTCCCTTGGAGAGAGTGTGTGTTTGTGCGTGTATCTTTGTTAAAGCAAGGTATAGCCGATGGGACAGGCCTACTTCCAGTCGCCTGTGAGGAGTGGAGACGCAGTCCCTGGTTTTGTTAATTTGTCATCTAATTGGTCTCCATCAGACGAGGAGACATGGAAGTCATGCAGCACGGATTGTGGCTAGGGAACTCCACGCTAAATATATATTCCCCCCATCTCTCTCTCTCTCTCTCTCTCTCTCTCTCTCTCTCTCTCTCTTACTCTCTCTCTCTCTCTGCCTCCCCTGCACTATATTTAATGTGACAGTAGCACTTTATTGCACATATCAACAAATTGACCCAGGGGAATCGTGCCACCTTCTCCATGCATAGCAGTCTATTACCTTGGGTGTGATAGGAGAACGTCCAAGGCAAAGAGGACTGGAGATTTGTTTTTTCATTATTTATTTTTATAACTAGTGCAAAAACTAGGTCATGAATTAAAAAAGAAAAGTACAGATTACCATTTCCAGGCGGCCGCCCATTAATCATCACTTCTGCTACCGAGTCCCACTAGAGGAAACAATGAATAAAAGCATGTTACTCTGGAATTAATCTATTCATCAAATGGTGCATGAAGAAGTACCTGCGACGCTGCGTCTCAGCTGTTTAGCTTCATCTTGTCTTGAGATGAGATGGAGGGTTAGTAATGCTTCTCCGGCTGCGCTACGCTTTAAAAGTGAATGGAAAAGGCAGACAACCTTCACCACCTCTATTACTTACTGTATATGACTGATGATGAGAATGAAGAGCATTTTTTAATACAATTACTACTGGTACTGTCATTGTTGCTACTACAGCTACTACATTTATAACTATGACTACTACAACTCACTGCTGATGCTACTAATGAAACACAATCAATAAAATAATGGTAATAATAATAATAATAATAATAATAAGAAAACATTTTATTGTTCAACCTTATTATTAGTCATAATGGTAGTGTTATGCTGTTCACTTCCACTATTTTCATCCATATATAATAGTAAGACGAGAACATTGGTTCATTTTGTTGATGCTATTGTAGAGCTGCTGAAAGAAAGACCAGTGTTTACCACGGGTGGAGGAGTGATTGTGTTTCATCTGGCGTTGAGATGGGAGCTCCACACTCCTCCTCTTCCTCCTCATCCTCCCCTGAATCCCTTTGATCCTCCCTTCTTGCTCTGTTCTGCTCCCTAATTCCACCTTTCTCTCTCCATTATATTTCATCTGTCTCTGTGTTTTCTACCCCCGGCTTTCCCCCTATTTTTAGTTTCTAAGCTTCTCGACAATAAGTGGTTTGGAAAAGTCCAAGAAGGGAGTGAGGTGTCAGAAGGAGAGTAAATGATGTCCATGTTTTAAGTTCTAATGACGGGGTGACTCATAGTCGACTATAGGCATGAAGCTAGTTGTCCGCCAGCCGTAGCCCCTCATTAACGCCCACCCCCCTCCCCCCAATAGATATCTAACTGGCATGATGGCGCGAGTTAACACTATCTCACGCTAATGCAGGAGGAATGAGTGAAAATGAATGAGACATGTGGCGTAAGAGACTGACCGCAACAACAAAAATCTAATAATAGAGAGGAATGGGATTTAATAGAGCTCTTGAAATACCATGTCACACTCTTTTTTGCTGAATAACTATTAACTTATAGCTTTTATTTGATCACCCTTTTGTCAGCTATGAGGATCCATCAACAGAATAACAAATAATGAAATGCTTTCAGTCCTCTTGGCGCCATCTTGAATTGGATCCAAACAGCCAGTGTGTCTTTGGCTCTTGTTCAATTCCACAGATAGATAAAAAAAACTAGAAGACATAACATACATAATCATTACATCATATTTTATATTTGCAATGTATTATTACATGTATTTAAAATGTTCAGAATATAGATGTGTACTTAAGAGGG
The DNA here is from genome assembly GCA_026745465.1 of Lota lota. Lineage (NCBI taxonomy): Eukaryota > Metazoa > Chordata > Actinopteri > Gadiformes > Lotidae > Lota > Lota lota. Next base: position 422,482 of record JACYXH010000648.1, read on the forward strand.
TAACATATTTTTTTAAGTAATATCGACACAATGTTTATGTTGATGGATCAGACAAAGCCTGCAATGCATTCCAGGCTACATTAACAGAACTCTAGGAAGAAAATCCTGAGGGAAGCATGCATATCTGGATAAACCATGGATTACTAAGGGGCTGCAGAATGCATGCAAGAAGAAAAATACACTATACAGGGAATACCTAAAAAGTAGAACAAAAGAAGAATTTAATAAATATAAGAGATATAAAAATAAATTTGAGATGTAACAAGAAGGAACATTATAGCAAAATGTTGCAGGAAAATAGAAGTAATATTCAGGGAACATAGAAAGTGAACAACAGCATAACTAAAGAAGTTATTGGGTAAGCAGATTACTCTAGTTATTTTGTTAAAATCAAAATGTAAACATGAATAACATAAAAGAGGTTGCTGATGAATTGACTACTTTGCCAAAGCTGGACCTACGTCAGCGAATCACATTGCTGAGCCGAGTAACACGGAAGGTATATAAGACGACAGCACTGATAAAAACGTTCTCTCAAAGTTTCTCAGTGGAGTTTTGTTAACTGTTGTTAATATTGTTAATGAGTTCAGGAATTAATTATTTCCCTAGTTAAAAATGTTGCTGAAAGTATCGCAAAACTATCGACACATCAATCTTTCCTCACAGGTATATTTCCAAACAAAATGAAAACAGCTAAAGTCATTCCTATCTACAATCTTCCCACCCCAATTTTCAAACATATTAGAACAATTACTTATTCAAAGACTTGATCATTTTATTGATAAACATAACTTATTAAGTGACCACCAGTATGCATTTTGAGCCATGGAACTAGTACAGAATATTTCAACTGCAATAAACAATAAAGAATATACAGTGGGAGTTTTCATAGATTTTTCTGGAGCCCTAAATGATTATCCATGTCCTGTAAAAATATAAATCATTTTTCTGTATTTGGCAAGTATGTGAACATTTTGTTTTTATTGTATCACTACTTTATCACTATACTTAGTTTAAACGTTGGGATATTTGATTTGATTCATGATTATCACGATTTCCACACAATTAGGTGGAAGAAAATTGGAAAAATTGATTCAATGATTCAATAATACCCACAACCTGTCCTTTTTGTTGTCTTGGGTTATAAAACATATATTGGAAATAAAACACGGGAAGAGGGCTTCAGTAAACATTATTCCTTTGCGTCTCATGAAGAAGAGATTTCACAAGTTCACACAGACTCCCGAACATGTTTTGTCTAAACTATTCATACAGCAGCCTAGCCTGTACCTACGCTGGTGTTTTTCTGGAGCTGACGATGAGCTCACCTTGCCCCACGTGAGCTCCCGCTACCAGGTGTGAGACTGCCTTTGTGTTAACATGGAAGAGACAGGTTGACTGATAGTATTGCGTTCTGCTGCATCAAAGGTGTTGCAAAGTTACAACAACATAGCAACTTTCGTTCCTTTGTATGGCTGGTTAAGAGTAAAGGCCAAATCACACGTATGTGTCAGCACGTATGCGAAGACCCGCAGAGATCCACGTTGCAACGCAGAGACTCATACATGCCCCCTTCTGCAGCTCGCCTAGCTATGTACGCAAAGACGCTATGCAGTTCTCCCAGAGGTTAGCCACGTCTCTGTGGAGGTTCACGTCAACTAATTGCTTATTGGTCGAGCAAGGAACAGGCATAATGTTTTTATTTATTTTTGTTTCAGTGTTTTAGGTTAACTGGTAGACAATAGGAAGAAAAAAAAACACACTGTATTTTCAGATTGAAATTGATTGAAATTGAAAGATTGAAAGATACACCAAGGGAAATATTATTTTGAACTGTGTGTGTGTGTGTGTGTGTGTGTGTGTGTGTGTGTGTGTGTATTTTGTAAGTGTGTATGTGCATGTATGCGCATATTGTGTGAAAAGCATCACTGACACTCTGCCTTGAAACATCCCTCTCATGGGACACACTGAGTGGAGCATGCGTGTCCTAAAGTGCATTTATAAATTTGTTACTGATAGTTGACAGCTAAATCAATAACAGAGACAGACCAGAACAGAGACAAAAAAACAACAAATTATGCATCCGTTGACGAGGATTTGTTCCTTGACATCAAACTGTGAAATTAGTAAAAAAGGCTATGAGAAAATGCAGTGGAACCTTGTTTCCTAAATTATACAAACACCACACACCACACACCACACACACACACACACACACACACACACACACACACACACACACACACACACACACACACACACACACACACACACACACACGTGGGCACAAACAAACACACACACATTTGCAGGTTTTATATACAAACATCCATGACACTGTATGTGTCCACAATGTGCCATTTAAATCAATTACCTCATATTTAGTGTCCTCAGCTAAATATACGTCGGTACATGTATGCAACATTGACTACAATATTAATGGTGCAGATCGTGTGGGTTCCTATGGGTTAAATGTCTCACGTAACACCTGTACAAGCTTCATTTCTCAGCCTCTCATACACAAAAACCGGGCCGTGAATCTAACCATTCCATTTGCTCTCAGATATTTACGTTTGACCGGCTGCACGCGTGGCCGTAACCAGTAGCCCAATCGGGAAAAATAAAGGAGATACAATTTACAGCTAATTATTGCCAAAGAAAAGCTTCCCTTCCGTCATGTTTGCCCTTCCGCATTATAAACCGCCACGCGGGGTGATCAAGTGCTCAGGGGACTGAGTGATTATGCTAATCGTTAGCTGGCTCTTAGCATTGGCGTGGTGATTGATCATAGCGAAAGACAAAGGGAAAAAAAGGATAAGGCTAATTTCTGCCTCGGTTTTTTGTTCCCTTCACACTGGAACTGTGGACCTTTCAAACTGAAATTAACAACGACTGCAGCCCATAAATGTCATCGTACGGCGCGTCCTGTTGTTCACCATGTTAGCATCTATGCACAGACGCTTCGTACATTTAACATAGCCCAAAGAGTCGGGCAGCTGTGCGAGAGATGCTGTTTGAATGCTAAACATATACCCTGCATTGGACAATTGGACTGTCTCTCTCTCTCATCATCTCTCTCTCTCGTTCTCCCCCCGTCTTTCCTCCTCTATCATGCCCTCTCTCGCTCCCTAATTCTGATGGGCTCGTGGCGGAGCACAGTGATGCAGTTATTGCTTTGCCCTTGCGCTTTAATCAGGGACTCCGTAGGACAAGCATGAAACCACGCCACTCTCCAGACTTGTGGTGTCATCAAAATGAGATCAGTCACTGCGAGACATCCCATCCCAAACAACCTTGCCTCCACGCTGGTCTATAAGCAAGACCTTGGTTTGTTGTTGTTTGTTCCCTTTTTCTGTGTCCCTTTGTTCTTTTTTCTTTTTGTCTCCGCCATTTCAGAGAACACTCAAGTTAGTTTTTTCCTGTGAGTACTTGAGTATAGAAAATGGAGGAATGAGCGTTAAAAAAATGGAGGTGAAGGTGAGGACAGCCATTCATTTATTTTTAGTTTTCAGAGTTCCTGCTTTTCAGAAGTCGACAAACACGAGAACTAAAACTGTGAAAATATATCTCTAATGCTCAGCAATATTGTCCCACTCTGAGTTTGATAAAAGCCAGCACTTGGGAGGAGAAGGAGGAGAAGCTGTAAGTTGTTCAGTAGAGGTACTCCAGCTGATCTCTGAAGGTGTTGACGCCGTTCATCACAAATAATCGCTCACTACCGGTCACTTAAAACATGGCCAAGTCAACAAAGCATCACCTTTTTTATTCGGACAGCTGTGGAGGGAGTCTCTCAAAGGCAACATTCTTTGGTTGATTCAAGGTTAGATTGTGTGTATATATGTGTGTGTGTGTGTGTGTGTGTGTGTGTGTGTCCCTTCTCAGAGGAGAGCTGTGGCACTGCTGGAGTAGGTCCAGAGTAGCATCTCTGCCATCTGGTCACAGCCATCACACAGTAACACACACAACTCAGTAAAACACACACACACACACACACACACACACACACACACACACACACACGCACACACTCACTCACACAAACACACAAACAGTGCAATGTCTAATTCAAAATAAATGAGAATTAGCATTTGGAATTTAAATGGCAGAAAAGTGCTTTGCTGCTTTCCAAGGGGAATGCTCGAATGTTTGGCAGACTATTTTATGAACAATATAAGATAGAAGTCAACAGCACCATTGAACTAAAACATTTTGTATCTCATTGTGTATAAATGTGTGTCATCAAGAGACATTTTCTTATACAAACACAACTATGTCTTTTGGGACAACCATTGATATCGTCTATTGGGACTATCATATTTAATGTTTCTTGCATTCTGTGAACAGTATGCCAAAACAAGAGGGTTCCTGTCTCAATTCATGCCTCACAGTGAATAGACTGTCACAGCAGTGCTCCCGAGACTCAAGTTGATATGCTATTTTAGCTGTGTGTGTATATGTGTGTGTGTGTGTGTGTGTGTGTGTGTGTGTGTGTTTGGTTATGAGTGTGTGTGATTATAAGTGTGTGTATTGTGTTTGTGTGTGTGATTATGAGTGTATGTGTGTGATTATGAGTAAGTGTGTGTGTGTGTGTATGTCTGTGTGCGTGTGTGTATGCATGCTTGTTTAAGCCTTTGCTACAACCATATCTAGATTTCCTTCTCCAGTATTTTTATAAGTTTATACATGCATTTCAACAACTATCTTCACAGAGTATGTGTTTCTTTCATCTTTTGCAGTACTGCCCAAGGACTTCTAAAGTTACAATTAATTGTTAATTCATATTGTTTAAATTTCTTTTTCTTTGGAGCCAGTTTCAACAATTATTCTTTTTAAAAGGACTTTAAATTGCCTTACTAAGAAATTACTTCTACAGCAACCATTTTTAACCATCTTATTAAGCTGGGTGATTCTTCACATGATATCTTTGTGGTTTAAATGTATATAATTGACAACATAACACAATGGATCATACTACCAAGGTCTGCCAAATCCCTATTTGGCCTGTTATCTTATCAATGTTAGATATTGTTATTTTGGTTTACCGTATAAGGTGTCATCTTGCTCCCACAATTCATCTCACATTTTCCTCACAGTTTCTTTTTCATGTTTTTGCCATTGCATATCGTTATTGGAAAACAGTAACAATCAGTCACAGTCAATAATTAATCGCAGATCATGCAGCGCAGGCAGGGCCTTTAAGTGTATCAAAGTCATAGCACATGGTTACATGGTCCTGACTGGCTAAATATGTGTTTTCAGCTTAAAAACACATGGCGGACTGACCTCCTTTGAAACATTTGTGAGGCCACACTGGCAAATGTGCTGGAATTAGTTCTTTATCTATTTATATTTGGTTTTACTAGGCGATCACACTATGAAATTGTCAACCATCTGGCAGGCGACTACAGAGGCTTCTCTAACATTTTGTTAGTTGGTCTGTTCTGATGTAGTCTTACAAATCAGACTTTAGATAGCAGAGACTCTCAGATCTGGGTGAATGGGGCATCTCACTTGCTTTAGTTTCATATTTCATTTGTCCAATCATGTTGCTGGAGGCGGGAATCTGTAAGCACGTAATTGGTCAACAGTGAACACAAACTCAGCCTTCACTAGTAAACGTCTCAACACCTTGTAGACTGGATACTGTAGAAATACACGTCTGAAAGCTTCATTCACTCGCGCTATTGAGTTTGTCCTTATCTCCGTATGACACATAAGACAAGGCGTTACTCTGCCCCTTACTGTATTCGATTTCAGGTCCAAGGTTTGTGCCGTCTCCCCCCAGAAGTTCTGCTATAACATAGAATGACTGGATCCAAGGTTAGTTCTGATTTAATAGTATGGAATAGGAATAGGCATAGACCACTCCCTTGCTCCTTTACGCCAGAGTTCCACAACAATTCTGACGTTTCTTCGCTACCAGTGCCACATTAATGTTTTTAATGTCCAAAGAATGATTTCAATGTCCAAAGAATGATGTCATCATTTATGAGTGAAGCTTGACGCTAGTGTTTGCCATCAATACTTTAAGCTCTGAGATTTCTCTGGCTCCGGTGGTTAGAATGGTTAGAGTGGATGAATAAATGTGAATCTAACCTCAATAATGTCTGCAAAGTATGACCATGTTAAAATCACAGAAAGACGGATACAAACACACATACAAATTACCTCTGAAAGAATGACACAAGCCAACAGGAAAGGAAAATATTGCATAAAAGTGCTTTGATCACTTTTTATTTTTATTTATTTTTTACTTTTTTTAACACACACACACATCTGCACCCCAAAGATAATACTGACAATACTAAAATGTGTGTTTCTATCATACATGTTCATGTACACACAAGAAAGATTTGAATGTGTTTCTTGGCAAGGAGAAACCTACTCTGACATGTGCATGGATCTTCCTTTTTCTTTCCTTCTTTTGCGTTAACTAGACGACCACACGCTGTCAATCCCCTGGATTGTACCATAACTAAGATTAACAATGGCTTCCAAGTTCACATTTATATTTTACATTAAAATCCAATGGCAAAACTGAGCCTTGCCTCCTTGTTAATTTGGTTGGTCAATAACAAACAATGACAATAAAGTGGGACGCTCCTGGATCAATGTGCATTTAGTGTGCAAAGGCAGCGTGACAAGGTTAGTATCGTTCGTATACTTGATTCTTTGGGGCTCTGTGAATGTACATGGGGAAGAGTATATCCCCATGTTGTCTCTGTTTGGCTGTGTGCTTATGCATGTATCTGTACTGGTAGCTGAACTGACCAGTCAGCCTCCTCCACATCTTCCTCAACCTCCACATCTTCCTCAACCTCCAGATCCTCCAGATCCTCCTGATCCCCTCACATCCTCCAGATCCACCTCATCCTCCACATCCTCCACATCCCCCAGATCCTCCACGTTCTCTGAATTCAACAGATCCCCACATCCTCCAGATCTTCCTCATCATACACATCCTTCAGATCCTTCACATCGTCCACATCTCCTAGATCCTCCTCATCCTCCTCATCCCCCACATCCTCCACTGGGAAGAGAAGACAGTGATGAGTCAACATGGAGCCCGCAGTCAACAGGGTAGCAGTGACTCGAGTGGGACCACTAGAGTCGACATTCATCAAACAATGCTTTAGAAAATATTGTTTTCTTTCTTTTCAGCAACCCATAATAGATGTTTATCGATGAGAAGTTTCCCATCAAGAACTCAGAGTCATGTTTGTTTGGGGGTTCCCTGTAAGCCAATGAGCAACAAACAACGACAGAAACACAATATAACTCCTGCTTTCTTGAGTTTGAACTCCACTACCTACTGGTGCAGACAAAGCAAAGAGGTGAAACTCAAATTGTGAGATGGCAGAAGTTTAAACTTTCTTGATTCTTTCTTTATGAAATATACTTTCAGTAAAGTAAGTTTCACATTAAGGCCTACGCAAATGCAATGGCTGCCTCCCTTCTCACTTACTTGATGGATTTCTCTCCTACACCCGGAATATGCATTTACGTGTGTGCATGTGTGCAAATGTACCTGTGAGGAGTCAGCAAATTGCTGGGCCATCAGTCTCAATCTCAAGCAGCAAAACAATATGTCTTCCTCCACCATCCTCAGCGTATACGACAGGAATCGACTTAGTTGCCAGAAGTCATCATCAGCAAAACTAAAATGGACGAGACTGTGTGGTAGCAGACACATCATGTGACATTGCATATGATTCGTTACCGTGTGGCGTGTGTGTGTGTGTGTGTGTGTGTGTGTGTGTGTGTGTGGCTGCATTTCTTTGTCAGTGTGTCTGTCTGTTGGTCTGCCTTACTGAGTGTGTGTGTGAGTGTGTGTGTGTGTGTGTGTGTGATGGTCCCCTTCAGATTTGCAGTACAAACCATTCACCAGAACCTGCAGCGTATGACAGCTGTTAGAACTGCCATTTTGTGATCTTCTCCGTTTTATTGGCCCTCCCCGTGATGAAGGAAGATGAATAAATGGGAATGAAATTAAGGAAATACATAACACAATGATTCGGTTCACTTCCTCAAGTTTGGAGTAACTCACACACATACACACAGAGACACACATACACACACACAAACACACACAGACAAACAGAAAGACAGACAAACAGACAAACAGACACACACACACACACAGACACACACATACACACACACACACAGAGACAAACACATACACACACACACACACATATAGACACTCACACAACATAAGCAGTAAGGAGCAATATGTTGCAAAGGAAACTGCAGTGATCTGTCATTGCCACTCTACAATGTTTTTCATTTACACTTGAATGTTCCTCAATTTAAAAAAGAAGTTTGAGGGGACATTTTATATTTTTAGGGTATTCTTAGGTAGCTGTCAAAAAATATAGGCACAGATATATGCAATAATACAACAGTATTATCAGTTACGGAGTATTATCTGGACCCACGATAGGCGTTCTGTTAACGAGAAGGGAGCAGGAGAGGGTGAGTGGGTGGGGGGTTTGGGGCGTAAGAAAGGGAGCTAGGGGGGGGGGGGGGAAACAGCGAATGTTTCCTCTCTAATATTTATGAATGGTTCTTTTGTTGTGATGGAGCTGCTCAACGATCCAGAACACCGTGCTACATTAGTCCCCGGAGCCTCAAGGTATTTGAATGATGAAAAATGCATGAGGATTTGTATTGAGAGAAACAAGATTGGCCTTTGATGGATTGGCTGATTTTGAAATACACACATACATGTGCACCAACACACACACACACACACACACACAACCATTTACAAAGCATAAAAATAGTTGAGGTAACACCCAAAAAGCTACTTTCTCCTTGAAATACCACAATGTGGGATTGTGTGTTTGTAGTTGTCACTATGCATTTGCCCGTGTAAATACGGCTTTTCTGACATTTCGGGTTATAGTAGTATTATATTATTTATATATGTATTATAATTCAGCATATTGGATACCTTGTGTACATTTTATATTTAGAAGGTACACTGTAGCTTTAGTGGCATTTATGTTCTCCCTGTATATTTGCAGTATAAAAAACACAATGCATAGAAGGGTGAGCTTGCCTATTTCCTCCCAGACATTTAAGGTTCACCATGGAATACATATTTAGTTCAGCTCAAGCTTATATTTCTTAAACAGCGGTTTGTACTCAGATCTCCAAAGGAAGTTAATGAGGAATGTAGAAAACACACGCACACACACAAAGGGAAAAACTACCAACCACAACAAGAGTGAAAGCCAATGCAGTTCAAACAGCCATCAATAGTAATGGCTTTGTAACAGCACAGTATCGGATTTACCGCTGCCCCTGTCACCGCTCCATCACTGATGTTTGGAGACACGATTTGAAGGTATCGCAAACGTGTCGACCATGCAATTACCTATTTTACTGAGCACTTCAATGCCTGATGGTCATTCCCCTTTTCACTATTAAAGAGCACAGTGACAGTATACATTTAGCTGCTATATATGAGCTTAGCATCCCTGGAAGTGAAGCCCTGCATATCTGGGGTTCCACTACATGCAAGACATGATAGGATGCTAAAGATGTAGGCTGGTAGGTGTGTGTGTATATTATTGTGTTTGCGTGTGTGAATACCATCCCAATCCAAACCCGCCTCCTCTTCCTACTAGTGACATCATATTCCTTAAATGATGGTTTTCAAGGAAGTAGCCGGCTTGTCAGCTAGGCCATGGTCTGCTGAGTGCTGCTTAGCAACCACCGCCACCGAAGGATGTTCTCCCCGTATTTCGTTCTGCCATCACTGTTCCAGAGGGTTTTTGTCTCTCTCTCGCTCTATGCTTCTGTGTGTGTTTCTCTCTTCATCTTTCTCTTCTCCACTCCCTCTGTGTCTCTATGTCTCTCTCACTCTGTCTGTCTTGATCTTCCTAGGTAATTATTCAAAAGGGGCCAATGTGGGCGTCAGTCACGCTGAGGCACTCCACGGAGCTGTTGGAGAAGAGAGGTATATTAGTGGGGGAGATGAGATGAGATCAGCCTGGCTATAGAGACTATCACCGTGGATTGTGTTTGTAGGGAAGCGAGTCGTTTACCATCCCGAGCACTGCAACACAGTATTGCACATTTGACGATGAAACAACTAAGATCCAACATTTCATTGTTGGCCTTCATGGCAACGGAAACATCCACAAATCCACATTTTGCCACTGTACAAAAGACAGATACTGATACATACTGTTGCTGTAACATGTCAGCATGTCAGTTCTTTTCTATTCTGTTGTTGCAAAGCTTCATGTGGAGTGTTTAAGAATGGCCTTGTAGTACACCAAGCGATATTTTCACAAATATACAAGGAATTAGGACGAAGTGTTGATCAATCAGACACTTGAGTCGGCTTCAGCAGTAACCAGACGATGTTGAAGTGATATTTCGAGGCTGTTTTGTTGTTCAAGATCGTTTCCATTAAATTGTAGCCAACAGCATGCAAGCCCTGATTACTTCCTGTTTCCCACTGATTGGCTGACGGGGAAGCATGTTCCTGACATTTTAACCCCCCCTGCCCAAAAGAAATCCCAACTGCAGCTGCTGTAATTATAACCCAACAGCCCACGGTGCATATTGTTTAAGGCACCGATAAGCATTTGTTTTGAGAAAATGTTCAAGTTGTGAATGTGTTATTTGCTCATGACTGTAAGAAGGATGAGCCCGACGCAGCCGTGTATTGATCAAGCCTAGTTTGATTGCAGAGTACATGAGTTTTAATTAATCATCGGGGTAATCATAAGAGCAGCTATATTCAAGGCTTGAAGCTGACTTTTGAGACTAATCTAAAGTGATATTGATTACCAACCTTTGCCCGCTTTCTCTAAATATACACTCGCTCTGTAAACAAGCAGAGATTTACTGTTTTATTCTATGGCATACAACTCCACTGTGGCTTGTGTTCTCTATAGAATAATATAGAACACAATAATAGTAGAATGAACCCATATTAAAAAACATTCTTACTTTTACAAAAACATTCTCTCGCACGTTAAATCTCACTCTCTATCTATCTCTCTTTCTCTCTCTCCTCACTTTTTCTCATCTTTTGTTCATTATATTTTCTGTGCACATATGCACAATTATTGCACAGCTGTATTTTTAACAATCTAACTGGTTGGTTTAGGGCAGTACAATAAATAGCAGGTTGGGACAAGCTATCTGGGGAAATATGATTAATTCCCAGGACTTATTCTTTCTCTGTATATCCTTTGAGTTAAACCAGTGAATAAAATGCTTTCGTTTCAGACACTTGAATCATTGTCTTACATGTGCTCATGCATATGCAATCGGGCCCATCTGGAAGTACTGAATATGCAGGATTATGCATTCAAATTAAAGTAAACCTAAAGTCAAAGAACACGAGACAGCGGAACATAAACATGAACACACACCGCACACAGCTAATTAAAAACCCTGAATTCTAAACTTATCAAGGTGTTTGGAAGATTTAGATTTAAGATTAGATTTAAGATTTAAGACAGAGAACAGGGGTGACTACACAGGTCTGCGTTGGGATTTAAAGCCAGGAAACATTTGCTTCCAGTTCGAACCAAATATGTTGCTAGCTCACTGATTGGGCTGGTATACTTTGCAGATTCTGTTCCCATACTCCTCCCAACTTGCCTCCAGGTATCATACTTTTAATTCCCATAATAGATCAAGGCAAACAACACACACACACACACACACACACACACACACACACACACACACACACACAAGATGCACTGAAGTTGGTTTATTATTGATGTTAATAGCTAAATGGATGTTTAAGAAAAATGAAAAGTTATATTCTGCTTTGTCCGTGGTGTGTCTAACAGACAGAACTAATTTAATTTTCTCCACTTTGTTTCGGTCACCGATGCAAGACAACAAATGTGTACTGCTTGTTAGCCAGCAGGATATGGCAACGTTATGTTTCCCAAGCCTGGCCAACTGAATACAATTACATTTTTCACTTGCAAAAATAACCAAAAATGAGTGCCTATTAGTGTATGAAATGGGCCAGCAAGCTTATATTTTCTGAATGTAAATGGAATCACAGTTGCCTGTGCTGGTCACAACATGGGGATGGACATTTGGACAACCTCCACTGACTTCAATATTGTGTTTGTTTCTTTCTAGTGGCATGCTCCAATAGCTGGTGAAGGCGTTTAAACTTAGGCTGTTAAATAAAAACCATTAGTGTATAGCAGCAAGGCAATAGCAGTCGGCAGCACAACATTCCCATTCCCCACCAACCAAGTACCGGTGATATCTCCTTTGGCGTGGAAGTGTAATCCAATTTGATTCACAAAACATGCAATATTTGTTTTTCAAATGTAAATATATTTTTGTGCAAATGCAATATCAATAAATGCGTTGGATGGGTACTGTGGACTGGTGGATTTTGTGGGGATTCAAGCCAAGCTCATGCAAATGTAATGCTGGTAGGGTCAAGTTTGTGAGAACAAACGTTTCCTGTTTGCTGTTCTTGTTTTAAGCTCCACCGTCAAGAGGAGTTGGGATGTTTCAGTGTTAGCAATTTTTTTGGTTTCATGACTGTGGTGTCCTTCACTCTCTATCTTTCCTTTTACTTACAACACATTTCAAATGTATCCTGAAGGACAAACTAAGGCATCTTTGTGTCTTTGCTGCTATATCTAAATCTGGTTTGCTTCACAAATCAGTTTCCTTCTGCATAGTAGTTGGTATGGAGCAATTAAAATGAACATTTAAAGGCCAAAGTTTGAAAGGTATGTAGAACTAATGCTTGTGAATGTGTTGATGCAGCCTTAAGACAAAGGAACCAAAATGTTCTTTCTAGTTATTTGCACCTAAATGAAAGGACATTTAAATGTGTAACCTGTGTAGGTTTGTATGATCACCTATCTGGAGCACGTTGGGGTTCAACACTTATTTTTTAAGCATCATTTCATATGAATCAAGCTCAGGGTGGAACCAAGGACCTTTCAGTTAAGGACACAATGTGACCAAGAAGTCCACTTGTCCAATTACTGGAAGTTTACAGTCCAAGTCAAACCTAACACAAAAATGATACTGCGCAAAAGTCTCAGAATACAGCTGATAACAATTTCCCATAAAACCAGAAGACACTAAAGGCTAGCAATAAAAATAGAATAACATCACAACAATAATGTTGAGTAAGTACAGTGCCCTGGGAAGAGATTGTCCTGTGAGAGTCGGGTAACTTTTATTTGGTGGCAAATGTTTTTGCCAGTTTTGGTCTGGAATGATGAATGGTGATAGGATTTAAGGATTTATGATATATGGCAAAGCCAGCTAACAATGTGGTCAAAAGAACAGGGCACCAATAAAATTATTTTCACTAAACTGGTGCTCTGTCATTTTGTTTAAAATAAGTTATGTTTCAAAGGACAATTGTTTGTCTTCGATTTTTCAAATGATTCCTACTTCTATAACCCAAACAATAAGCTATTAGCATTTAAATTAGTAAATCCTATATATGGTAAGAAAATGAAATGATGGAATCTTCTTTGTCACTGTACTATCTCTTATTCCCACACTTTGGCGTGGCACACCGTACAACTCAATGAATGCTAAACGTGTTGTCTCTCTCTGTGTGGCCACATGGCAACAGAACAAACACAGGTGCCCAGGGCAAAATGTTGGCACAACAAAATAGAGTTACATAATCAAATATTTACTCAAACTAAATGAGAGAAAATAGCATAGCCTACCTGTGCTATTATAAGCAGGCACGCTTGTGTTTAGACAATGGTGCAATTCACTGATAACATAAGGTGATGGGTGGTGGAGACGAATTGGGCCTCTTTATTATCATAACAATTATAAAACATGAAATGGACAGAACATGTATTTCTTCCTTTCCACCCGCTATTGCCAAGATAGTGTCTGATTGATCAGTTCTGCTAACCTATTTCAATGGCAACTGAAGAGGAAATATATGTATTTTTTCGGTTATTGTGAGTCTGCTATTATATTTTGTTCATTTATAATATATGTGCATTTTTCATGAATCACATTATTATTATTATTATTATTATTATTATTATTATTATTATTATTATTATTTAAGTTCTGTCTCTGACATACACCTTTGCTTTAACAAAACACCTTTGTTATTTCCAAGTGTGTCACAATGCTTTTGTCTCCTCCCTTGACTTTAGGCAACAACTACCAACAATATTGGTAGTTTTTCTATATTTCTATATTGGTTAAAGGTGTAACTATTTATTTTTATAATATGCTTGTTGTTGCAATTCCTAGGAAAGGCTGGGACATTGAAATCAGCAATACATTTCAAATGTAATTTTATAAATGGTAGCCTTTTGCTCTGCAGAAATACTGGTATCTGTGTATTTTGAATTTACTATATACAACTGTATTCCAGACTCGACAGCATATCTAACTATGGGTAGATGTTCTGCCCCTTGAAATTGAATTTGACAATGTCATTTCTATATTTGCCTTTGTATCAATATATCTCAGAGACCTATACGTTCTTATAGGCCTCAGCCACAATACATTCTCTTGCATACCAGTTTTTAATCTGCACTTTCAATAGTATGCCTTACATTTTGTATAGGCCATCATGGTGCATGGTTTTGATAAACTTATCTCATGGAGACTCCCCAGTCTGAAGTGAAACATTAAAGAACAATATTAAGGGTACGGGGTGCCTTCTGAATTCAACTCACACAATTTAATCATGATAAAGGTTTCACTAAAACAATTAAAAAGTCAGACAAACAACTCAAACAAATAATGCATACATACTTTACAATAATGGTACATTGATTAACCGTTAATGAACATTATTAAATGAAGTAATAAGCATTCTTTAGTGGGTTCAAATTAAGGTTAGCCCTAACCCTATTACATAACGTTTACATTAATACCTTAGTTAACATGAACCCACTACCTTAGTTAACATGAACACCATTAGTAAAGTATTACTAGACCATTAACTAATGGTCTAATGTGAACTACTGCTAATGTTAATTAATGGTTCAATAATGGTTAATTGATGTACCCTTGATGTAAAGTGTTACCAATACATAGAGAGGTGGATGAATGGACGGATGAATACAGCAATTAATCAACGGGCACATACATATTAACATACATGTGCAGAAATCCATAAATAAATACCCTTTTTTTAACAGGAAGAGAATGATGTGTTTGCTTATTCAATCCCGAGTATCGGTATCCGCAGATGACATCCCCATCCCCCAGGCCTGCCATTCCTACCAACCCCACACTCTCTCTGCAACTCATCCCTCCCTCTGGAGCTGTCAGATTTACTTCCAATTAACGTATATCTGTTCCAGTCCAATGACTCAACACAAGTACTGCTGCTGCCACGGCTGCTGCTGCTCCCAGCTTGTAACTTTGCAAACTATCTTCTGTTGCCATGGCGTTTGTCTTTTTTTGTTATTTCTTTCTCCTGCTTTTCCTTTTCCTGCATTGAGCTGGGAACTCCAATGTTTGTTGTTTATCACTTCAGGTGAATGAAGCCAGAGCTCATCTCCCCACCGCCGATATGGGAAAGGTAAAAAACCATTTCCGCTTCAGTAAGTTTCTTGCTTTGTGCTGCTATATATTTGTTTGTGGAGCTTAGTATGCAAGAAAATATATAGTCACATGTGTCCTCAAATTATGATATTCACTCACACACTGGGATCTCTGATCCCACATCTGCAGCTGTCTGGGGCAGAGCTTACAGTTAACAACTCTATCTGACACGATTCTTCTCCAGAGGAGAAATCAATAGTTTCGAAGATCCATTGGCTAGAACGGCAAGGAACAAAGCACTAATTCCATTTCCCAAATACTCATAGACTGTACAAAAACCCTTTGTGACGTTGAGAAACCTGCAGAATACCCTGAAGGTTTGGCACTTCTACATATGAATTAAAATATTTTAAGAAATAATCAGAGACAGAGACACAGAGAGAGAGAGAGAGAGAGAGAGAGAGAGAGAGAGAGAGAGAGAGAGAGAGAGAGAGAGAGAGAGAGAGAGGGGGAGAGGGAGAGGGAGAGAGAGAGAGAGAGCGAGAGAGAGAGAGAGAGAGAGAGAGAGAGAGAGAGAGAGAGAGAGAAAGAGAGACAGAGAGAGAGAGACAGAGAGAGAGAGAGAGAGAGAAAAGAACCAGGATGGAAATATTGAACAGTCAGATTAGAACAGGGTGTTTCTTTCTATCTTTTCAAATCATGTACTCTAAATCTTGATGACAATCCGGTTTAAAAAATAAAGATTTGGAGAAACGGAGTCTGAAACCGCACTTACATCTCACCCTGCATACGGTAGGGAACGCATAAACAGACATAGTTTAAATATTTTATCAGAGACATTTCCCTTTGAGCGACGCAGACCCACCACGCTGCCAACACCTGGGTCTCAAGAAGTGGGAGATCATTTCATCTCAACAGATTGACAAGGAAAATGATTTAATCTGCCTTCTGTATCACGTTTCCCCAAAGTGATCTTTTAATTTTCTTCCCTTTCTCATTTGGCGTACAATAGACATGGAATGATCTGGAACATTGTGCCTGTCTCAGAGAGGATGTTCTTGTGTGGTCTCTGAGCTCAAGAGACCACGTCATGCTCCCAGTACAACGATCCCTTCTTGTGCTCAACGTGTACTTCTCCGTCTGTCTACATCTGTACATATGGGAATTGTATACATCTTGCAATTAATGTATATCCAATAAACTCAACCGAAACAGTGGTGCTGTTGTGCTGTTGGCTGATGTTTGCTTATGTGTACTGAGTTTATTGTCCTTTTCTTAGTTATTGAGGAAGGGAAAGGTTAGAATGATTTTTACTGGTATGTTGATTTGAAATAATTATTTTTCTTTTTGTTTGAGAAACATTTTATTCAGCCCAATGATTGATTAAAGACTACACGCACGCATACACACATGCACTTGTACATACATACACACACATATATATATATATATATATATATATATATATATATATATGCTAAGTCTCTAAACAACCCTTTGTGTGATGTAAACAATCATTTGAAACATATTCCTCTCCGTTTTACCTCCTTCTCATTTTCAAGCCTATAAGACTTCAATAAATAAATACTGCACTGCTGAGAAATCGGACTGTATTGTTAAATCAATAGCGAAACAAAATACTTTTGCGATGGCAGTGGAATCTTGCAGTTTTTCTACTCTTCCGACCTCAAATAATAATTCACTTATTAGAAATGCAGGAGTATCATTTTGTATAATTCCCCCGACTGTTTATTTCAACCCTTCATGCTCTATCTCACTGAGTGGAGAGGGAAAAACGATTTGAATTAATTAATTAAAATTCTCAAATGATAGATTTGAATTTCCTTGCTTATCATAATTAAACCTTCACCCCTCCTGTTGATGCTCTCCTGGACTTCCATTGTCTTACCCTGGGTGCAGATTGAATTTATCGTGGAACCGGAATTAATCTAGCATGTCTCTTGAGAATTGATTTGGCATTGTTAAACACACTTCTATGGTTTCATTTGGCATTTAATACTGTTTAATGCACTACAATGCTCCATCTCTTCTTTGATTTAATTATTTGAACTAGTTACTGAAACTGAATAAGGAGTTTACTTTACTTATTAAAACAGAATATCAACATTAGAGATTCACTGTCGCAATATCTTGCCATTTTCTTTTTAAATAAAGAACAAACTGGTTGTATAGTTTGGACATTTTTCCGAAGACCATCATGCAATTTCTTCCCTTTTCATCTTAAATATATACACATTAGTCTTCGATGTCAATGCAACTATTTTCTTGTCATAATATCTAATATTCTATATACATATATAAAGGATTTTACATAACATGCAGGTATATTGCATATTATGTACCATCTTCTGGGCTTTTATTGAAATGAGGTAAACGCTAAAGTATCATACATGTATAACCTACACCACCTGTAACAATAGACTACAAGTATGGCAAGCCCTTTTAACATTTAGCGGTAATAGCAATTGTAGATATCAACAATTCCTTTTTGACTAGTTATAATTCCAAGCCAAAATATCCATAGTGTAATTTTGACTAGTAGCAATTCTAATTGAAGATATCTACAATTACTTTCTCACTAGTCAAAATGTTAATTCTTGATATCAACAATTAATTTCTTACTAGTGGAAATGTCAGTTGTAGATATCTGTAACTTAATTACAACTAGTCAACTTTTACCATTGACTTCCATTCAAACTCAATTACAGATATATATAATTCAATTTTGACTTGTTATAATTCCAAGTCAACATATCCATAATGTAATTTTGACTAGTTCTAATTAATGATATCTACAACTCAATTCTCACTAGTCAAAATGTTAATTATTGATATCAACAATTAAATTCTCACTAGTGGAAATGTTGATTGTAGATATATACAATTCAATTCTTACTAGTGGAAATGTTAATTGTAGATATATACAATTGTTCTTACATTACAGATATCATTAATTTAATTCTAGATATCTAAAATTCAATACTGACTAGTCAAAATGTAATTATTGATATGTCGGCTTGGAATTGTAACTATTAAGAATGTAATTTCTGATATCTAGAATTGAATTGCAGATATCTGAAATGCAGTTGTAACTAGTGAAAACTATATTCGTACTAGTAACAATTATATTTGAGATATCTACAATTCCTTTTAAAACTAGTCAGAATTTAATTTTAGATATCAAAAAAAGAATTTAGACTTGTCGAAATGTAATTTCTACATGTGAAAATATATTTGTAACATGTCAAAATTGTTTTACAGATATCTTAAATTAACGTTTTAACCAGTCAAAACGACATTTTGACATGTCGAAATGTCATTTCCACTAGTGAAAACTAAATCGCTACTGGTCAGCACAACTGATTAAATGTTAAAAGGGCTTGCCATACTACAAGCATATGGACTTAGTGTTGGTTACGTCAGCCATCGGTTTACGTACAACCGTTATTAAGCCCGTCACGGGCGCCTTCATTGCTTGACCAACCAGCAGCGGAAACAATCAATATTTGGCACATTGAGGGCGGGAATTAAATGGCCGCCTCGCAGTAATCTATGGCCAAAGCTCATGGATATTCCCTCCATAATATTGTGACGGTTCTGAGTTGCGTGTTTGTCTGCATTGTGCTGATGTTCTGATTGTGTGCTCAGGAGAAGGGGGCGGGCCTTGGAAAAGGATATCCGGTTAGAGATGTGGGGAAGTTCATGTTCGTTGTGTTATAGTGTTCGACAACGTGTGTCCGCGATTAATAAAAGAGAGTTCATCAAAACAACCTGTGTGGTGCTTGGACGCATAGAAACAGGGTTGCTACAATATCCTTTTAATGAAATAAAACAGTCAAACAGGAACTCTGGAAATACATATTATGGAGATGGACGTGCCACTGAGATCGTAACTAAATCCCCCCCAAAAAAGATTTGCTTTGTATTACGAGAATAAAATCTCATTTTTCCCATTGTCTTAGAATGATGACGGTTATTTTTCGCATCCAACTACTGCTTACCACCTATTGGCCGTTAGAGGAACTACACGTTAGTTTCTGCCAGGGTTTCACAAACAGGCTGTCATGGCTGCTGCTTACCTGTAACACATATATACACAGGCTATACAAGTTATTGCGAAGGCAAGATGGTGGTACTATTATTATTGGTGTACAAAGCTCTGCCTGCAGACTGTTTATGGTGATATTTAAAAACATCAACACATGTTTACTTGAGCTTTAAAACAGAGTCATTGGACAATTGTTGCAGAAAGGAAAGGTCATACCAAATTGCATGCAAATTCATAAGGCCAAATACGGTCATTTTCAATGTTTTTACCAAATCCATTTCATCCCGTGTTAGTGTTGTATTTGTTGTTAATAAATAAAGCGAAGCGAATGTATTTAGAACCTATTTATGGTGAAATTATATAATTGTATTTTATTGCCCTAAATGTCCTGATTAGTAAAGTACAGTAGGCCTATACTAAGGTATCTTATCTTACATATGGTGGAAAAGTCAGCCACAAAACTTCTTCATTTAATATATTTAAAATAAGCTATTGATCACTTCACTATCCTGTTCATTGTCCATTATCCTGTCCTGTTCCTGTACATTCTATACTTCCTTCACAGTTTTAATCTATCCAATTAGAGTTTAAGTCATCCTGTTCTGCTAACATCAGTTGTACTTAGCTTCAAGCACTGTATTTTTTGTATTCCCATCAAGGTCACTCTTTATGCCATTTCCCCGTGTTAAGCGTGGATATTTATCGCACACAGCTTCTTGAAAGCCCAGAGCAACAGTTTGTGGTTTAGAAAAAAAAAGTTTCTGGAGGATTCTCTGTCTGCTAAATCCTAAACGGAGCACTTCCAATTTCATAATAACATTTGAATGTTAATGTTGAAGTTAACACACTGTGAATCATACCCATTTTATTCTACTGGAGTGTGGTGGAAGAACTGTGACAACTGTTGCCATGGTTACGCACCTGACGGTATGGTGATTTGAAGGTAGTGGGGCGTGAATGAGGCGTCAGCCGGAGTCCTGCATTGCAGCCAAATTGCTTGATGTTGGATGACAAGTTCAACAAGTGTAGCTATTCCTATATTCTATGTTCTTATTTTTAACTAAGGATGGAACATTTTTTATCTTGATTTGTATTATGTACCTTTATATTACTTTTTATGACAGCCACATCTAGTCAGCTGTCACAATTTACTTTGTGATTGAGTGATTGTCATATTTGTCTATTCAAATTATTATCTGAATGCTAACTAACTTACTACCTAACTGATGCTAACTTTAAAAGGCATATAATCACATTCGATGCAGTCTAATTGAGCTGGTGTGAAATCAATATTGCATCTAAATAGATGAAAAATGAATGAATAAATACATACAGCCAGAAACAATGTTAATATACATGAAAAAAGCTGGTTGTTGATAATTACCGGCTTTGCATTTCTCTCTGCTTTTGGGCAGTTATAAGATGACATTATTATAGACAAATAGTATTGATCTTTACCAGCACTTTAAGTATTTAAAGTCTACACATCCTCATATTTTTTCATTACATTTAAGGAAGGTTAACCATGGATGTATCCGTATTTCATTCATGTACAGTACGTGTAAAATGCTATTTGATGACATGAATCTGAGCCATTGTGTTTGTTTATAGTTAACAGATAGAGACAATTCATTTCATTACAATGTTATTTTTCCACAAAGGTGTACTGTAAAGGAGATCAGATCAAAGAGCGGGCGGAAGACTTGCTGATGCTGAGCATGCTCAACATCAAACAGCCGTTGATAGTGGACGAACAGGATGATAGATAGTGGAGACGTATGGCAAGCCATTTTAACATTTAATCAGTAGCGGTAATAGCAATTGTAGATATCAACAATTCCTTTTTGACTAGTTATAATTCCAAGCCAACATATCCATAATGTGATTTTGACTAGTAGCATTTCTAATTAAAGATATCTACAATTAATTTCTCAATTGGTATCCAGGGGTATTTTGGGAGTAACAAAGAATATTTTTCCGGGGGACAAGGAGGAGTCTCAGACAGAGGTAAAGGTTAACAAAAAGGTTTATTAAGGTAACGAAAAACCACTTTCCCAAAAGGGGAAAACACAAAGGGAAACAACTACTGGTCAACAAAACTACAATTAAACACTAATTAACCAAAATAGCTCACTCTACCAGTTCAACGAGATAAGAAACACAACACTTCATCAACTAGTTCCCACACATGCAGCACGTTATCTGCAGAATGGCCCACTGGCTCCTGTGCTCTGGTCCGCTCCCAGCTTATATAGCCCTATTCTGAGCAGGTGCACTCCATTTGCCTGATTGCTTGAGTGCTGAAGGAGGAGGGACAAACAGTAGGCTGGGGAGAGAACACAGTTAGTCACACAAAAACACTCTACGTCCGTAACACTAGTCAAAATGTTTATTCTTGATATCAACAATTAATTTCTTGCCAGTGGAAATGCCAATTGTAGATATATGTAACTTAATTACAACTACTCAACTTTTACCATTGACTTCCATTCAAACTCAATTACAGACATCTACAATTCAATGTTGACTGGTTATAATTCCAAGTCGACATATCCATAATGTAATTTTGACTAGTTGCAATTCTAATTAATGATATCTACAACTCAATTCTCACTAGTCAAAATGTTAATTATTGATATCAACAATTCAATTCTCACTAGTGGAAATGTCAATTGTAGATATCTACAATTCAATTCTTAGTGGAAATGTTAATTGTATATATCTACCATTGTTCTTACATTACAGATATCATTAATTTAATTCTAGATATCAAAAATTCAATTATGACTAGTCAAAATTTTATTATTGATATGTCGGCTTGGAATTGTAACTATTAAGAATGTAATTTCAGATATCTAGAATTGCATTTCAGATATTCAGAATTGCATTGCAGATATCTGAAATACAATTGTAACTAGTGAAAACTATATCCGTACTAGTAACAATTATATTGGAGATATCTACAATTCCTTTTAAAACTAGTCAGAATTGAATTTTAGATATCAAAAAAGGAATTTCGACTAGTCAAAATGTAATTGTAGATATCTTCAATGATGTACATACATTTCCGAAACTAATATGGTAATTAGGGCGACATATCTGAAACTAATGTGGTAATTAGGGCGACATATCCAAAACTAATATGGTAATTAGGGTGACATATCTGAAACGAATATGGTAATTAAATGTCGACCAATGGCTTTGTGGTATTTTAATAATACGACGCCGACATATTCGAAATGGTTTGTTGATATGTCGGACATATCGGAAATGCAATTGTTGATATCTGAAATGGGTAATTACATTTCCATTAGTTACAATCCTTTTTCAACATGTGGAAATTAAATTGTAGATATCTGTAATAGTTATTGTAACTAGTGATAAAGGAATTACTGATATCTATAATTAAATTAAAGATATCTGTAAATCAGTTTAGACTAGTCTAAATGTAATTTCTACATGTGAAAATATATTTGTAATTTGTAACATTTTATTTTTACAGATATCTTCAATTAACATTTTAACCAGTCAAAACGACATTTTGACATGTCGAAATGTCATTTCCACTAGTGAAAACTAAATCGCTACTAGTCAGCCCAACTGATAAAATTGTAAAAGGGCTTGCCATAGGAGACGAGACATCCTACTTGGACAAACACAGCCCTCTTCTTTACTTGGTGTGATACGTTTACATTGACAAGGGCACAAGCTGGTCAGAGTAGGTGTATGCTCAAAAGAAGCTGGGAAATAAGTCAGTGCATGCCCTTGCTTGATCACACCCCTAACCTATAATGGTTCAGTACTGTTGTTCACTAAATGGTAATAAATGGTGAAAGTATTGATTTGATTTGAAATGGTCTTTTAAGTATGCTTTTGCCATGTCAGCCTTCTTCTTCTTTCCTATTGTAAAACATGTAGTAATTAGACTAAATATAGACTGATGATACTATAAGGATATAATATGTTATTTATCTTGCTCTCTTTTTAAATAACATGCTCTGATGAGAAAATGTGCAAGTGATATCGTAATAACTAGCCATATAGTAATTAACTACAGTTTTATATCATCGCAGTCAGAGTGTTTATGGGCTTATAGTGAGACAAATCTAATGTCATCATTATGTCGTTCATTGTCAGAGAGAACAAGTGATTATGGCAGTATTGTATCATCAGCCTTCAGCAGTGTTTCTCATCTCTACTCTCATCTACTCTAGACCAATCTGTTAGCCTTGAAGCTTGTCATTAGTCTGCCTCCAACACAGAGGTACTACTGCAATCTTCTCTCTGTCCGTCTCTCTAGGTCTCTCTCTTTCTGTCTTTCATTGTGTGTGTGTGTGTGTGTGTGTGTTTGTGTGAGTCTCTCTCTAGCTCCATCCCTTCCTCTGTCTCCCTCCCTCCCTCCCTGTCACAGAACTCACCACCACTCAGTGGCTGAACATTGCGGTTGGAACATATCGATGTGATATGACTACTGATGCTCATGTGGTTCAGCTTTCCTCTGAAACCGGAACACCACTCGTATTTTCCCCTGAGGATATGTTGAGTGGCACACCCCCCCGGTCTGAACCACCCCACCGACCCTACCTATTCCGAGTACCCAGAAACTCAGGACACAGAATATTAGAAAATCCTGGTGCCTTAATCTATAAAAAGAAAATTGCTCTATCACACCACTGATAGTGAAAAGGTGAAATGGAAATGAGTTCAGAGCTTGTTTTTCACAACAAATTAATGTGATCTTTGTATTTCAGCCAAGAGATATTTTCAAAGCCAGCTCAGTCTGTAGACAGAAGAAGTAACCAAGGTAACACAAAGCTCTTGATCAAAGCTATGCTAGTGGCTACACGGTGAAGTGGGAAAACAATATACATGTCTGTGTTTAACGCTTACAAGCACGTTACTGTTTGTATTTCGACATGGCTTGACTAAGACTTGTTATTCCCTCCATAGAGCACTAACTTTTTGAATTAGGAATGTATTAATTCAAGGAACATGCTGGTGCTTCCTTGCAAAACACTGTTCAGATATTTTTTTATATTCTATTAAAATAACCAATATGTGCGTCAGTAATCAACCCATCCTTAGCAAAGTAAACATTCACGTCTTGTTTATTTCATTATTGATCGTTCAATTATTCATATTGGCCACTTCAACCATTAGGAACATCATGAATTCAATATTATTCTAAAAGGTTTAGAGACTGGAGATTCCAATTTTCTTTGGTTTTTGTGGGTTCCTAGGTTTCTGGAATCAATTAATGTCCGATGATCTGGATCAGATTACTTCAGGTCAATGCCAATTCTGTTCAATCATTTCTGAATAATGTAATAGAAGTCCATAGCTCTCTGCATTCATAGATGACAAATACCACACAAGGAAAAGCTCTGAGGCACCACAAGATGCTTTTCTATGTAATTTCCAATCCTGGTAGCTGCACTGCCTACGCTTCAACCATGACCCGCATTGAAATCCCCATGGGCTTTTATTTTTTCAGAGTGACAACTGTATTTTTCATGTGTTCAGTTGCTTACTCAGACAAAGTTAATATTGTATGGGGCCATGTGACAACCTTAAAGTGCTCTCCAGCTGTCCATCATTAAGATCGAGGGAGAACAAAAATAAAGATCTTGACATTTTCACACAGCGGTGGTCTTTCACTGCTCTTTGGGCATCAGCATTAGAAGGCTACGGCCATCTTACCCTCAAACAATAGCTTTATCTGGAAATGCATGTTTTTAGACAATTGCCAGTTACTGTTAAAGGATTCTGATGTTTGAGTGCTTTTACTAACTCTTGGCACCGCTTTCTGAGGCAAGACTGAATCAGAGCTTTATGTTTGAGGGAATAACAATTCATTTGTAGTGCTGATTGATGTTACAAAAACACATTTCAACCTACAGGGGGAAAAAAAGGAAACATATTTGGCACTTTCAGCAGCAACCTAAATGTTCCACTGGGTTATAATCCAATTAGCATAACAGCGCTTATAGGTCTAGGCAGATGGATGTATCCTGCATAGTGTTGCTAATTTTATGAGATAATGGCAACGCTAGCACCATTGAAAAAGAGAACTGTGATCGTTTCTCACATGCCACAGAACCATTGGTACGTCTCCATACACATTCAAGGAAAGTAGCCGGAGGGACCATACCTTATTTTATTGGCAACAGGTTTGTGATGATAAAGTGGGTAAGAAGGATTCTGCAGGCAAGGGAGTCTCCAAAGTAACAAGAAGACAACATAAATGAATTGCCAGAGACAAAATTATATGCAGCAAGCATCTGCCCTGCTCATGTGCCCTT
This sequence comes from Lota lota, assembly GCA_026745465.1. Lineage (NCBI taxonomy): Eukaryota > Metazoa > Chordata > Actinopteri > Gadiformes > Lotidae > Lota > Lota lota. The sequence goes on from JACYXH010000648.1 coordinate 448,363, forward strand.
GAGCAAAACATTGAGTCTGTGCTACTGATGCCATGGCACAGACTCGGCATGCCGCTTCTCTCCACCTGCCAGTGCCTTTTAGCACTGCTTTAGGAATCAACCCCTGACCATTTAAAACATTACCTGCAACACAAATATTCAAACATGTAAAAATGCTAATATAAATAGGGGAATAGGATGGTTATTCTCTTGCATTGCTAATTGTATAATTTATTTGTTTATCAATATATACGAATAAAGCAAGTTTGACCACCAAAATTAAATAACACAAGACTGCAAATTAAACCCACCTTTCTGACCTCATTTCCTATGATAATATCCACATTGTAGATTGTATTGAGCAACGTTTGACTCATGAAAACATGTATAAAAACATTTAATCTAACCCTGAGGCCGCAAGCTGAGCTGAAAAAATGGAGTTATTTTTATGCATATGTTCTCCCTAATGTTTTTTTCATTAGATAGAAATCTGATCAGCATAATTAAATTGTGGTTGGAGTGAACTCACATCAGGAAGCAGTTACTTTGAGATCAGAGTCAATACACTAGCATTGCTCAGGTCTCAGATCAATTCTATCATCACAATAAGTGGACAGGTCTTTTCTTAAACAAATCATGCAGTAGATCACAAAGGCTTAAAGGTGCAGTGTGTAGGATTTAGTAGCGGTGAGGTTGCCAAAGACGTAGGATAAGCTATATGGTCTTTACTGGCATGTAAGATGCCAGTAGGCATCAAAACGATTCTTATTTACATGGGATTATACATTAATTAAACCATACTCATGAATATTATATTCAATTTCTGCAAAGTCCGTTCGGCTAGATGCCACTAAATTCTACACACTGTACCTATATGTAGTTCTTGTAAAATGTATTGTAATTCTACTGAGCAATTTACTTTGATTGTGATCTGTAAAGCAATTCCGCAGAGGTATTCATACCAGATAGTCTACTTCTGTTCGAAACATTTACAAAATAATGTCATCTCATATCCAATAAAGAATCACCGGCCTAACATGAGTGGGATGTTTTCAATCATTCAACAATGTCGTGGAGCCAAATCTAATAAAATGGTGTATTCCATGAATGAAAGTCCTGTAGACATGTATTGATACGGTCAGTGTAATCAGATCGGTGTCTTGTTAATAATAATTGTAAAAAATAGGTATGTTCATGTCTTTAGGGTGTATTTTCGTGGCGTTAAAAACACTGTTTCGTGCCAGTCAACTCTACGGCCAATCAGAAGGAAGGCTTCTCATAAAGATTTCGTTTTCTAAAGGTGCTCTCACACCTGAACTGTTCGGTTCGTTTTAATCTAACACTGGAGCGCTTCCCCGATAGTAAGGTTTATTTGGGGTGGTGTGAACGCTCATTTGGACGCTTCCAAGTGAACTATGGTTCAGTTCGCGCCCTATAGTTGGACCTAACTGCAGGAAGTGAACCAACAATTAATTTGTGTGGGTTGAATTACAGTTGAAAACAAAATTGAAACGTCGTGGTCAGACGTGGTGCAATCAGGAAGTGAAAGTACTCATCGGAATATGGCAGGATGACTACATAAAGCAACTGCTTGTGGTCACTCACAAAAATGTGAAACATTTTTCCAAATGCAAATATTCACACATATTTGTCTGTGTATGTGTGTGTGTGTGTGTGTGTGTGTGTGTGTGTGTGTGTGTGTGTGTGTGTGTGTGTGTGCATTGCCCCACTGAAGATGAATCACATTCTGCATCCATCCACACTACCACATGTCATCCTGTCGTTTATGTGCGACGGTGTTCAGACGGAGGTGCACCGGCCGTGAAGTTGTTCCGTCCTGTCACTAGGAGAAAGCCTCTCCATCATCCACACAAACAGATCACATGAAAAATGGACTCCCTCATATCCCGAAGGTACCAGGTGCATGTTATTATGAGTCGGTGGTAGTCTTGCTGTGTAATTAATGAGTTTGTATATGGTTAAGTGCACACCTACGTGCACAACCAAGAGTGTACACACAGTGAGGTTAAAACTATTTAGAACAATGTGGGCAGAACACATTTGGATATTACAGCATTAGTGCTTTACTCAGCACTCGCCAACGTATCTTCATTATTAATGGCCACCAAAGTGTAGCGTGTTCCATTTCCAGTTGTGAGTTCTAAGTCCTGGAAAACAAAGTGCCACTCAGTGATCTTTTAATTCATTCCGAAAATCAAACATTGTGGAACGTTTTGGTACTCTTTGGGTCACCAACACCTTTCCGATCAAAATATTTGGCTCATGCGTTGAGTTGAGGTGTTGAGAGCTTGACTACGCTACAGTGATGAGACTATGCACTTGATGAATGTCATGTCATCCTACCGTGCGGTGCGGTGTCTACGCCAGGGTTCCTGTAACACATGTGTTCTTCCTCTCCGCTGTCGCACAACCCAGTTTACATCAACTGCTTATGGAAAACCATGCAGCTCATAAATAATCCACAGTGGTGTGTGCTGTCATGAACACACTCCACACCGCCTCACGATGTGAGTGCTTTGGAACGAACAATCAGGAACACACACACACACACGCACATCTGCACACGCAAGCATATTTCTATCAGTTGACAATTGATGCCAAACTGAACAGCAAACTCAAGTCTTCCACCCATCTAATAAGTATTGTAGTGAAGCATGCCACACCCTTCATGTACAAACACACATGTAAAGAAGGCCTACGACATTTTGTTTGTCCGGTCTGTGAATCATGCAGATGCATTTGCCGTGCATCTGCATATTCTGCTGTTGAAGTTGTATCTGGTTAGTCAGCCTCTTTCGTCTGTTCTGTCGGTTCGACCTCTCCTGTCTGTTCTGTCTGTTCGGCCTCTTCTGTCTGTTCTGTCTGTTCGGCCTCTTCTGTCTGTTCTGTCTGTTCTGTCTGTTCGGCCTCTTCTGTATGTTCTGTCTGTTCGGCATCTTCTGTCTGTTCTGTCTGTTCGGCCTCTTCTGTCTGTTTTGTATGTTCGGCCTCTTCTGTCTGTTCTGTCTGTTCGGCCTCTTCTGTCTGTTCTGTCTGTTCGGCCTCTTCTGTATGTTCTGTCTGTTCGGACTCTTTTGTCTGTTCTGTCTGTTCGGCCTGCTGTCTGTTCAGCCTCTTCTGTATGTTCTGTCTGTTAAGCCTCTTCTGTCTGTTCCGTCTGTTCAGCCTCTTCTGTATGTTCTGCCTGTTCAGCCTCTTCTGTATGTTCTGTCTGTTCAGCCTCTTCTGTCCGTTCTGTCTGTTAAGACACGTGGGAGACAAGTTGGAGACAAACTGATGACTTAGCAGTCCGCGCTGGGGTTTCAGTCGTGGCTTGTAATTGAAGTGAAAGCAACCCCCCAACCTGACGATAAATAAACATATTAGAGGCATGGTGGAGGGGGGGTTGGCGATGTGATGGTGAGGGCGGAACCTGCTACATCGCCAGCTTGATTGTTGTTCCAAGGACACAGCAAATATTATGTTAATGTCAGGAAGAGGTTATGCATGTGGAGTGTATATATATATGTGTGTGTGTGTGTGTGTGTGTTTGTGTGTGTGTGTGTGTGTGGATCAATGTTGTTCCATATAACAGGAACAAGGAAGGTGTTAGTATATGTGTGTGTGTGTGTGTGTGTGTGTGTGTGTGTGTGTGTGTGTGTGCAGGGGGGGGGGGGGGTGGAGGGGAATGCAGAGCACCTTGCATGTTCTTATAAGCCCTCGTCAGCTAAAAGGCTATTAGGACCTAGCATTCCATTAGCGTGATAGAGCTAAGCACTGGCCCTCAGCGATCGCTCCCTGGGGGATATGAAGGCGTTTTCTCCAGAGGAACACCTCCATGACACTGTGCTTTGACCTGTCAGAGGAAAGGGTTCTGCTTTGCTACGCACACAGAGGAGAACCGTCGTTTAATACAGCAGGTATGTAAGATGCGTTGCTGGGTTGCTGGGTCCTGGGTATTCTCACAGGGTATTCACAGACAACCCCCCCCCCCCCCCCCCCCCCCCCCCATGTAGAGGATCCATGTTTTGCCCCTGCCCACTGTGCCAAGGAAGCAGATCTTAATCTGTCCAAAGTATATTTCACAATCATATTTATGTAGAACGTAATATATTTTTCTTTGTTGAAATGAAGAGGTAAAATGTGTCTAGACCAAAAGGAGAGTTAGGGAAACAAAATTTAATAAAATTCAAGTTAATAGTGAGAGGGCTTTGCTATAGTCTGCTGTTGTCATCTGCAGTGTGTTTCCAGTTGAGTGCTGTTGTTTGTCTGCCTGTGTGCCTGTGCGTGTGTGCATGCATGCATACATGTGTGTTTGTGTGCATGTGTGTGCGCGCCCGTGCCTGCGTGTGTGTGTGCATGTGTATGGGTGTGTGTGATGCCACAGGATCACTTCTGCAGTTGGGAGAGATTCCGAGCCCTGTCTGAGCACACTTGAGGGTCACAGAGCAACCACCAAAACAGTCTCTCCCACTGACGATTCAAAGATACTTTTTCTGCAAAGCACATTGCTGCCCTTTTGTAAAAATAAAACGATAAAAACAGTTAAGTGTAATTCAACAATGAAGGTTGAACTGTGTTCACATTATCCAATGCCTTAATGAATAGAGGATTCGATATCGGAGCTGCCTTTCAGGTCAATAGAATTCTTACTCCCACTCTATGCACCACTGGTTCTCTGACCCTCTCTCTCTCTCTTTCTTTCTCTCTCATTCGCTTGCTCGCGCTGTCTTTATCTTTCTGAGTCTCTCTCTCTCTCCCACACGTTACACAATGCAATAGTGTCTGTGGGAGGAGAAGCAATTTTTTCCATCTTTCTATGAGAAATACGTTCCCTCAATTATGCTTGTGCAGAGAGCCGCGGTATCTCCATACAGACAGTGGCTTCCAAATGCCTTCGCTTCTTCTTCTATTCCTGCTGGGCCAATCTCACCAACCTGAGAACCCTTTTAGTTCTCAGTTTTGCTCAATTTATCTCCCTCTCTCTCTCCCTTTCTCTCCGGTGTTCTCTCTCTCTCCAACTCTCTCGCTCTTTTTCTCTCTCTCTCTTCCACATATTGTCATTCATATGCTTTGTGCCATTATATAGTCATTGTATTGGGTTTTGTGAAAGCAAAAAGAAAGACAGAACATCTTGAAAACTGTAAAAGTTTGAAATGCTTTCTGGTTTCCTGCTTGCCCACTTTAGTTTGTTGTTGTTTGTCTCTGCCAGCCCAACATTTCTCCAGAAGTCTGCTAATCATCAGGTTGGTTGAAGGCAAGAGCTGTCTATTTTAATTGGGGCAACTTAAATTAGAGAGACCAAAGGAGGCCTCTCTCCCCCACCCCAGCTTAATGACTCGGAGAAGGACGCCAAAGGCAACAAGCCCAGTCTGTAAGCCCCTACAACACGCACCTGGGGCCCCCTGTCGCTCCAGCTCCGGTCAATAGCCTCAGCCAAGGCCATTGATTTGCTTTCTGGGATGAGTTGGTTTTTTAGCCCCGCGTGGACTGCTGAGGGACTACATCGTGTGCTACTTGTAATGTCAGAAATGTGTCTGAGATCAATGTCTTTCGACGCAGCCGCGCTCACAGAGAGGTGAGAGAGGCCGGTCCCTGGGGTGTTCGTTATGGCGGTGTGGTTTGAAATTTGAACGGCTATGAAATGTCAGTGACGTTTCATGGCCGTTCAAATTTCCATTTTATTTTCAACCAAGTGCTAAGAGAAGAGAATTGAATTTACTTGTATATATATTGATTGTAGCTTGAGTCTAAGGCTTAAAAAGGCTCACACTATGCAGATGTGAACGAGGTTACATGCAACATGCAAGGGAGAGCCATGATGGCTAAATGAGCCACACCAGATTACATCAAACAACTGTGAAATGGATAATTATCTGTAATAACGCGTAACAGATTATGGAACATTATTCACAGCATATGCCACATGACAAGGAAATGATTGTAGTGATGGAGAGAGAGAATCTCGAGGAGGCCAATATAACATGTATTTGTAAACGAAGATGCGTCCCTTCAAGGTGAAGGCGGTTGATTCGAGACGTATTGTCTTTGTCGTGTCCTATTAGCTCCCCCACAGCGCAGGCCGCAGCCGTCACACTCCATCTCTGTGAACGGCTTCTTTTTTTTCTCGCAACTAAATTACCTAAATAAACACCATTCCTTGGTCAACCACCTTTGGCTCACTTATGTTCCCCAAATGACAAATGTAAAATCCATACGTTAATTATTTATTATACAAGGTGAAAATTGACATCCCAACCGAGTATTCAACATAAAGAAAGGAATTAATTCCTCTTTTGAGGTAACCAGAAGCACTTCAACTTTTGTCCTATTTTATCCATAGGTACATAATGAAAAGTACGTAGGTTGACTAATTTAAACATAGTGAAATCCTACGGCGCTAGCATGGAGGACGGAGGACCTGGAAGCTGAAATCAAAGGAAAGGGGTCCATCAAGGAACACCTGCCTCCTTGGGGTAGTAAAAGAGAGGTGGGGGTGGAGGTGTTGTGGGTGGAGGTGGTGGTAGGAGAAATCAGGGTAGCAGCAGTAATGGAGTTCCCTCTTTACAGCTCAGCGCTCATCTCTCCATCACGCTAAGAAAGCAGCCTGCGCACCAGGATGGGGCATTTAATAAACGCTGCCTTCATCTGAGAACATATCAAATTAGCTCATTGCCTAAGAGGCCTCTCTGTGCCAGTGGGTGTAATTGTATTTGACCTACGCTGTGTGTTTGCTGGGGCTACCCCTTCCCCCCACCTCCTTTTAATACCGCAGGTTACAGGCGCCGGGCTTCCGATGAATCCATCCCCATCAAATCCCCATCAGCCTCTCTAGAGGGAAGCCTTCACCGCTGGCTCTCAGATTGAATCATGGTGGATCCCAGCTACAGAGGGCCTTTCTGTGGGTTCAGCCATCGCTGCCGGCCCGGTAGGCTCCACGCACAAACTGGGCCGTTCAGGCAGGGGAAATTAAAAAAAATATTTAAAGTTTTTTGAATTTTTGCATGCCGGAGGTGTTCCCCTGAGATATATAACCAAATGAAATCGGGAGAGTGGGGTAAAGACGAAGGGTGGGGGAGGGTGTTGCAGAGAGGAAGCGTGGAAGAGGGTGGTGTAAAGAGGAAGGGTGTGGGGAGGGTGGTGTAAAGAGGACAGGTGGGGGAGGGTGGTGTAAAGAGAAAGGGTGGGAGAGGGTGGTGTAAAGAGGAAGGGTGGGAGAGGGTGGTGTAAAGAGGAAGGGTGGGGGAGGGTGGTGTATAGAGGACAGGTGGGGGAGGGTGGTGTAAAGAGGGAGGGTGGGAGAAGGTGGTGTAAAAAGGAAGGCGGTGTAAAGAGGAAGGGTGGTGTAAAGAGGACGGGTGGGAGAGGGTGGTGTAAAGAGGACGGGTGGGAGAGGGTGGTGTAAAGAGGACGGGTGGGAGAGGGTGGTGTAAAGAGGACGGGTGGGAGAGGGTGGTGTAAAGAGGACGGGTGGGAGAGGGTGGTATGAAGAGGAAGGGTGGGAGAGGGTGGTGTAAAGAGGAAGGGTGGGAGAGGGTGGTGTAAAGAGGAAGGGTGGGGGAGGGTGGTGTATAGAGGACAGGTGGGGGAGGGTGGTGTAAAGAGGGAGGGTGGGAGAAGGTGGTGTAAAAAGGAAGGCGGTGTAAAGAGGAAGGGTGGTGTAAAGAGGACGGGTGGGAGAGGGTGGTGTAAAGAGGACGGGCGGGAGAGGGTGGTGTAAAGAGGACGGGCGGGAGAGGGTGGTGTGAGGAGGAAGTGTGGGAGAGGGTGGTGTGGTTGTGGCAGGGTAGTACAGAGGGTGGTGTAGAGGGTGGTGTGTTTGTATGACATTGCCTCTGGGGTTCAGAGATAGAGCCATAATTTCCTTTTGAACAAAGATAACGGCGGACACCTGCCAAAATACGCTAGTGCGAGGCAGATGTACAGAAATGCGAAAAAATATTAAACTGCTTATTTTACCAAAGTGTGATGTAAAGGAAATCGCAAGGCAGTGTCAAGGACATATATTAGATATACTATTTAAGATGCAATTTTGGGAAATGTTTTCTCTGTTAGATGTTGGTTGGATTATCTTGCAATCATGTGTGTGTGTGTGTGTGTGTGTGTGTGTGTGTGTGTGTGTGTGTTTGTGTGTTTGTGTGTGTGACTGCATGTGTTTGTTTGTTTGTGAGCTTGACTGTGTGTGTATGTGTGTGTGTGTGTGGGGGAGGGTGGTGCTATTGCGTCCCTCTGGTACATCTCAACGCCATTCTCGACTCTACCCTTCATTTACCACCTCAATCACACTTAAATACATCACAATAGTACAGTGAACAAAGATAGCTTCCTTTCACCGTACAGTGAAGACGTGTTTTTAATTAAACCTTTTTCTGGTGGTAGACTTCTGCACATGCAAACAAAGTTGAATATCTACATTTTGCCTGCAAAAGGTAGTTTTTATTTTCTATCTTATTCTACCCCCCACATTAGGAACACTTTTCTATATACGCTCTTCTATTGTACCTATTTCTTGTTCTTCTGTTTCTCCCACACACCGTGTTCCCTCTTTTGTTTTGCCGTACTCATTTAGCATTTTATTTTTCTGTTTCTTTATCTTCCCTTATTTTTATGATGTAGATGTAGACAATATAAATGTTGAACAACCCAAACCCATCTCGAAAAGCCAAATGCTAAATGGTAAGATTGTGTAACTGCTTAGGATTATACATGCACAAGAATAGTTTGTATTACCCTTCTCTCTCTCTCTCTCTTTGTCCCTCTCTTTCTCTCTCTCACACTCTCTGTCTTACCCTCTTTGTCTCTCATTTTACTTTCTTTGTAACAGTGTGTGTGTGGGTGTGTGTGTGTGTGTGTCATCTGTCCCTTTCTTTTTTAAATACATATCATTAAAGCTGCTGCAGGTACAATTCAAGAGTTATAAAGAAAGACAGCAACAAAAAAAAGCAGAAGAGAGGAAGATCTTGAAACTAAACAACCCAAAAGATTCATCGCCTACCTCTCTGTTCTCTCGCTCCAATTCCGGAGTGGCCAATTAGGAGATTCTGGAGGTTTTCCGGTGGGCTGCTTCACTGTTGTAAGCGGGTGTTGTATTCTGTTATAGCGAAATAATGAAATTGGATAATCGTCACATCAGTTACTCTGCTTTGAATGCAACCTGCACGCTCAACATTCTACAGCAGAGAAACTGCAGCCTCTTGATGATGGCCATAGATCGGATGGATGCTACCAACTGAGAGAATCCACCCCCCCCTCACCCCCTCACCCCCTCACCCCCCCCCCCCCCCCCCCCCCCCCACTGTAATCACTAAAGTTGGTCTAGCCTGTAGCACAGCGTTATTTACAAGACGAAACGATTTCATCCCGTCGCAGACTCTAGCCTATATCGACTTTGCTAGCATCACTGGAAATGAAGAGAATGATTGGCAGTGTTAGGAAGAGGCCAGGAGGGGCCAGATAAAAAAAAGAAGGGCAATGGAGGATGACGCTGCCAAATGTGCCAAAATCTCTGAAATGTTTTCAAACAAACAACAAACAAGCACACAACTGCCGTCTCAATGTAAAGAGAAAGACGATGACGAGTCAAGTACAATATTAGCCTATTTGTAGGCTATAGCCTAGTATCACAAATCATAGAATTTGCCTCAATAACATGAACTTTAAAGTACGACCTGTGTGAAGTACAATATCTCCATAAAAACAACACAATGCAACAACTTGCCATTGTGTGGGGTATATTTTTATAGGCAACAGATTTTGCTATCGCTTAAAATTAATTTTGATGGCAGCCCTAGCCTATACCATGTGAAGAACAGGTAGCGTTAAACACACTTGTTGTTCCCACTAGTTATCCAGGATATGCACAGTATAATTTTGTGTTTTAGGCCGTAACACAACGCTAGCCTGGGAACCAGACAAATCTTGCAAGCTCATGTTTAATTTGCTCTGAAGATAAGGTCTGGCTCCCCTCCCATACGACAAGATTTATGCCCGGTACGAGATACCGACCGACCAATCACAACTGTTTATCTAATATGAGGCTGGATAAATACGATGACGGTGCAGAGGGGCGCCATAGAGGCATTTTCAACAACAACAAAGATGGCTGCCGCTGATGTAGAACCATATGTTGATTCCGCTATCGAGACAGTATTAAACAAACTGGAGGGCATATTTACACTAAAGAAGGCCAAACGACTGCACTCAAAGCTTTTTATGTTTTTGTCGTTGCTCAGTGCTGCGTCACCCGGTTCGTTGCTATGATTGGTGGTAGGCCTTTCCAATTGCGTCCAGAGGCATTTTGGTCTGTGCTCGATGGTGACGCCTCTTGGAAATCGAAAATGATACGATACGACCCATGATGCCACTTCAAAAGACCAGTGTGCAAGCATTCTACGGTATTTTACAGATGCCATTCATCAGCAACTGGTTGCTGTGGTGGACTGTGAATGACCCACCCAAATATTTCACAGAGGTACTAAAACAGACATTACACAAGCTCGGCATCGACATTGGCACATGTGTGGGCAACTCAGGCATTTCTCTCTGAGCAGTCTCCTACATAGATTCATGTCTGGTGTTATGCACACATTCTGAACCTGATACTGGCAGACACAACAGGTAGTGTTGTGGAAAGTGCATCCCTCTTTTCTTTGCATAATGATGTTGCAGTGTTCCTCAAAGAGTCATACAAGGATATGCAGAGGTGAGAGATGACAAGTGATGACAAATGTCGCAGGAGACTGCCCAATAGGTGAAACAAGGTGGTGGGCAAAGGATCAGGCTCTCACTAAGGTCTTTGGATGTTTTGGTAATCCCCAGGATGCCATATTTGTTGACCTGCTGCTGATCCTAGCCTCAGTTGAGGAAGATGGGACTATGAAGCCAATAGTGAGGGTCAAAGCGAAGGGATACATTGAAGCCCTTTTGAAGTATGAGACTATCCTTACTGCTCAAATATTCCTTTGCATTGTTGAGTATACATCCCCCCTCTCCAAGTACCTACAGGCCAACGGTATGGATATTTTGGCTACTTAGCATCTGGTTGAGGGGACAGAGGACAGCATCAAGAAATGTGTCACAGACATTGAGGGAGTGAAAGGAGCAGCTGATGAGTTTGTGGATTGGGCAAATCAAAAGCTGCAAGAGGTGGACTAGGTGTGAGTTAGTGGTACAGACTGCACTTTCTGAGAAACGGGTCAATTTTTTTTAGAAGATGGCACACTAGCCTCACCAGAGGCTTACTTTGAGGTCAACGTGAAAAATATCATTCTGGACACTGTGACTGATAGCATACATAGGCGATTTTCAGCTGACGCAAAACTTGCCTCCGATTTTGCTTGTCTTGATCCTAGAAACGTTGCTGAAATAAGGGCAAATGGGCTTCCCAGCTCAGCGCTCCAGGAAATCAGCAAATGTCTGCTTAGGTTTGATGACAAAGCTACAGCAAGCACATTACATACTGAGCTCTCTAGCCTGGCATCCCAGTGGGAGAGACTGAAGAAGTCCCCTCTGGAGAGTTACACTGTCAGGATAGGTAGTGAGATACAATTAAGAGGTGAGGGGGACAGAGGTGGACCGTCATATATGGAACCAGAGGTAGAACTGGAGAGCAGGATCTGTTCTTTCTGCAAAAACGATGCCATTTGTGTTCATCTGATCCTCTCACAGTACAGCTTACTCACTGATGCCTACCATGTAATTGGACTGGCATATAAATTCTTGTTGACCCTTTTGATCTCTCAAGTTGCCTGTGAGAGAAGCTTCTTGACACTGACGTTCCTTAAGACCAAGCTAAGAAGCTCACTGACTCAGGAGCACTTAGTGGCCTTCATGCTAATGCACACTGAAAATAAAATCTCCACATCCGTAGACAATGAGACAGTAATTAATAAAGTTGCAGAAACCAGTTCACTGCTTAGGTGCTTGTTGATGCTGTAGGCCTTTGCTATTTTCATTGGGCCTGGTCTTGGGCATGAAACTCCCGGCTGAAAATTGTCTCCACTCTAGCCCTGCCCCACTCCCTACGTTTCTCCCCCATTGAGAAGTGTTGCATTCACGCACCAGTGATTTACAGTCAAGATGGATTCCACAAACCAATCAGGGAAGAGATGCCCTGATGGGTCAGAAATTAGCGAGGATCATTCAAAATCGAAATGGTCTCATACGCAGGCAGGCACAGTCAACCAGAACAGATATTCTCAAAGTGCATTTCACTGACTAATCTGATGGATGGCTTTGACATTTCTAACGAATTACACTCAAATGATAGCTCTTAAATCGTACCTACAGCACCTTTAATGAACAGATACGAATAAGGAATTTTGCCCAAGAATGCCTACAGGTACGGACATTGGCGATGAACCCAGAACCTTTCATCTGGGAGTTGGACAGCCTCACCACTAGACTAGACTAGGTAATCTGGGAGAAGAACAGCCTCAGCACTAGACTAGATAAGATCATCTTGGGGTAGAACAGCCTCAGCACTTCACTAGACAAGATCATCTTGAAGTAGAATACCATCATCACTAGACTAGATCATCTGGGAGGATACTCTCACCACCAGCTAGATTAGATTAATTGGGAGGACACCCTTGACTAAACTAGATAATCTGGGAAGAGAACAGACTCACCACTGGACTAGACTAGTTAATCTGGGAGTACAACAGCCTCACTACTAGACTAGACTAGATCACCTGGGAGTAGATCAGCCTCACCCCTAGACTAGATAATCTGGGAGGACACCCTCACCACTAGACTAGACTAGTTAATCTGGGAGTACAACAGCCTCACCAATAGATTAGACTAGATCATCTGGGAGTAGAACAGCCTCACCGCTATACTAGACTAGATGGTGGAACTGAGAGCTGTTAGAGGGCATCAGGATTATTTCTATTATTTTCAAAGTGCGATAAAAGCAAACCATTTTTCAGAAAATCCTGGTATATGTCCAGGTTATTTTGGCTTGTTCAGAAAATGTTATTTGTTTGAAACCAAGATTTAAACATTCTGTTAGAAGAAGGGGAGTCAAGAAGTCAGCCATTTTTTAAGATACGCCAAAGCCCTTTATTGTCCACTAAATCATCTGTATAAAAACTGAAAACTTTATCCTACACATGAAAACCCTCACACACTACATCAAACCTATGATCTGAACGCAGTATTAAATGGAGGCTATTTATATTTTAAACTGGTCCACACAAGTCAGATGGAGTTTTATTCATCCAAAGATGAGCCCAGACCTCTTCTCTTTGGTAACGTGACATACACATGAATGCAATGTTTAGATTAAATATACATCACTTAAATCTTTTTTTTTATAACTAAACAACATATTTCTGTCCGTGCAAAGCAGCCAAGTGTAGGCTATGCGTATGTGTGACTTAGTGGAGAGACCAGGAATGTGAGGGAGTGTAGGCACGGGAACAGGAGCTGAGATTGTTTTCCCGATTCCCAGGTAGGAGACGATAAAGTGGAATGAAAACAGCTGGATTACCTTGTGTTGGGGAGAGAAGCCTTATGTGTGTGTGTGTGGAGATGTATGTGTGTGTGTGTGTGTGTGTGTGTGTGTGTGTGTGTGTGTGTGTGTGTGTGTGGAGATGTATGTGGGTGTCTGTGGGTGTTTGTGTGTGTATGTGTGTGTGAGGAGATGTATGCTTGTGTTTGTGTATATGTGTGTGTTTGTGTGTGTGTGTGTGTGTGTGTGTGTGTGTGTGTGTGTGTGTGTGTGTGTGTGTGTGTGTGAGAGGGAGAGAGAAAGGGGTAAGGGTAGGGGTGGAAAGGCCACATTTTCAAGCAGCACTGCTATCTCCATCTTCATGAATAATACATCTCTTGGATTCATAATGCATGATCAAAGTTATGAGAGCTACCCAACCTGTCACTGCCTCTTGTATTCATCCAGTGGGCGAATTTGCGTGAGCTAAGACACACTTGATTCGCTTCGCACCAGTCAGGTATTTCTTTACATCTTTTGGTCCATTGCCTGAAAGATACTTTTTTATTCAAGCAAACATAACATACTAAATCATAATCACACATATGAAAAAAAAGAAAGAAACAAATCGTATTCATGTTTTTTATAATTAAAATAAATTCGGACCTGCAAGCCTGAAAGGTGTGGCTTTGTGACTGAAATTGCAGCGATACATGCTATGACTCAC
>JACYXH010000648.1:467500-482500 GCA_026745465.1 Lota lota
TGTTATCTGTTATCCCTTGAAAGTGTTTAGAAACAACGATGCCACGGTTTGTCTGCGCTTTGCTTGGTGGAGTTAGCGTTGGTGGTGGTGGTGGTGGAGGTGTGGAGAGGGGGGAGGCTCTGAAATGATACGCCAGCCTTTCAGAGCCAGAGTGTCCCCACAAAAATCACACAAGCCTTGGTGCCCAGACTTTTCTTTTCATTTCGAAGCATCTCCACACACCTCATAACCACACGAGAGAAACATAGAAACAGAGAGAGAGAGAGAGAGAGAGAGAGAGAGAGAGAGAGACAGAGAGAGAGGGAGAGAGAGAGAGAGAGAGAGAGAGAGAGAGAGAGAGAGAGAGAGAGAGAGAGAGAGAGAGACAGAGAGACAGAGAGACAGAGAGAGATTAGAGAGAGAAAGGGAGAGGGAGACAGAGACAGATTAGAGAGAGAGACAGAGAGACAGAGAGAGAGGGAGAGAGAGAGAGAGAGAGAGAGCGCGAGAAAGAGAGAGAGGGAGAGAGGGAGGGAGAGGGAGACAGAGAGAGATTAGAGAGAGAGAGAGGGAGAGAGAGACAGACAGCGAGGACGAGCAAAGAGTCCCATTCAGGCCATGGTCTCTTTCCCGGGCAGTCGGCGGTCGTTAAAGGTGTGCATGTTGATGACCTCCTCTGTCTTGACCAAGGCGGCCGGCTGGGGCTTGTGCTTCAGCCGCCGCTGGCACTTGAGCGAGACCCGAAGCTCATCCAGCATGGCGCTGCAGAAGGACCGCTACGCTCAGATGATCCGAGGAACAGAGGATCGGAGGGGGGAGAGAGAGGGACAGAAACAGAGAAAAGGGGAAGAAACAGAAAAAACAAAAACAAGAAAAAGTGTCTCTGTGAGATCCAAACAGAACAGTGACCCAGTTCTGCCACCCAATCCCACAACAGCATACTCCCCCCTCCCCCGACCCACGGCGAGGAACTGCTTCAGAGGATGAATGGTGACGCATTGAGTATAGTGTACAAGTACACAGGCTGGGAGACATTGGTGGAGTCAGACGAGGTGGTGGTGGTGAGGTCAGTGGTGGTCATGCTAGTGGAGATGGTGGTGGTGGTGGTGATGGAGGTGGTGTTAGTGGTGGTGCCGGTGGTGGTGGTGATGGTGGTAGTGGTGATCGTGGTGGTGTTAGTGGTGGTGGTGTTATTAGTGTTGGTGGTGGTGGTGGTGATGGAGGTGGTGTTAGTGATGCTGGTGTTCTTGGTGGTGATGATGTAGGAGTTAGTGGTGGTGGTGGTGCTGATGGTGGTGGTGGTGAAGTTAGTGGTGGTGGTTGTAATGGGTTTATAAGTGGAAGGAACTAAAGACATTTAGGGACGTTATGTGTCCATAGGTGGGTTGTAGAGAGGGATGTGTAAAACTAGCCTGTGATTGGCAAATGCTAATTTGGAGGGACTAATCAATGTTCTACATCTTAACACCATCAAATCATTGTATTATACAGTGTGTAATTAGACATGCATGAAATTAATTATGAATAAATGAAAGACAGATTGCACAACAGAGTGATTTAATGTGTTAATATTATATTGTACTGTACAAAAGGAAGTATTCATCACAAACCAATCTTAGGATCCATGAAAATGGCTTTGTGAGCACAAAAATACTGCCCTGCTGAAGATCATTTGAGAAAGATCGTGTCCTATCTGATTGGGTTTATCCACAGTGATTTTATGGAGGGAACCTTCTGGACTACTTTCCATTTTGAAATAAAAATACCGAAAGATATATATGAAAGATAGGAAGATAATTATAACATGTACTGATTGAGCTATGGATATTGGTTGTCATTGTGCGATTGGTTGTCGCTTTAAGGTTGAAAGTCACATGGCAAAAAAACATGAACTGGAATTGGTTAAAATGGTGAGCTTTTCTTAGCCTCTATTGTACTTGGCAGGTGAGTGTTGGTCATATGAGCATGCTGAGCCTGAGTTACCAGCAAGGATTTAAAGGTAATAGCAATATGATTCAGGGTACAGACAGAAAGGCAAACAGACACATACAATTTGTTCACTCTGTTTCTCACTTAAGACAGTGTCGGGACAAAAAATAATATAATAGTGTTTCTTTTTTAATTTTTGCGTCCAAAATAGTCTATATGCTATATTCATGCTCCATGTGCTTTGCGCTGTTAAAACACAAATATTTTGGGGTCTCACAACAAATATGGACGAAAATATTTGCTGGGCTTCATACACACAAACACACACATAGACATACATGCACACACACACACACACATGCACCAACACATACAAAACACCCAATATGGAACAAACACATTCAAGTGAAATATGTAAGACTACAGTTTATCAATGAAGTGCATTTTGCACTTAAGTCACAAACAAAACTACATTGGACATATACACACACAACTCTTGCAGACACACACACGCTCATGCACACACACGCACACACATACACAAACACACACACACACATACACACACACATGGACAGACAGACTCTCCCAGACAATCCCAGTAAGCAATTTGTCCACGGTAGATTTCCCCTACCCAGACCCACAGAGCAGCAGGCCTTATGAACGCTCATTACATCTCAACTGACTCAAGTCTTGTGTTACAGCCACTTGCCCAATTCAACTGCTCCTCGTCCCTTCTCCTCTTGGTTCTCCCTTCCACCCTCCCTGTCTTAAGCTACTCTGGCATCTGCACATGTTGTGCTACACAATGCCAACACTGGGGCTTACGCACTTAAACTTGCGGTCCTCAAAAGGCTGAGGGGAGAACACATTTCCCGGGATGAATACTTTTGTCTGCTGGGAGATAATCCAGGTCCTCGTGGTTTGTTGTGTTTTCTGTTATTCGAGGGGACAAAGTGTGTTCTACTGCCAGAGGCTCGAACTTGTGTTTACACTCATTCCAAACGCTTGGTGCGTCTCTGATGACCACTAAGCACCATAATACAGCACCCTGTTCTCATGCAAGGTGGCCCTGACAATACTCAAGTTTACATTGATTCTGTATCGTTTTTTTAAGCACTAATACCACACTGTAAACATTACATTAGTACTAGGTACAGAAAAAGGACAGAGGCTGGACACGTCATTATGTGTCACAGCGTTTTGCTGTGATGACTCACTATCTGCAAAAATTGGTTTCAAACAAATAAAAATGATATCATTGAAATGTGGATGTATGTTACATCATACTAAAAGCACTGAAACAGAATAATCTCTTTCTTGCTTGAATGGCCTGGTGGAGTAACTGCTGATTGCCACACCACTCTGAAAAACAGCTTTTATAGCTATTGATTTTTCCTTCTCTGTAAAGTTGAATAGCATGACACAGTTTGAAGCTGCCCTCTTCTGAGTTAAAGATAGAGCACAATCTTTAACTCAGAAGCTGTTACTGCCAGCCCCTGATACGGGTGTCATACTAGATTGATGGTGGCCTTTTGATACCAGTTCAATATTGTTTTATAACTTTAACACATTTCTATCCAGCATTGGTTTGGGCTTGGGTTTTACCTTCTGTTCACTGCAACATCGATACTTTAACATAATGTCACTCAACATGGCCACTCACTGTTTTCGTGATATAAATATACTTTAAATCCAACAAAAAAAGGCTTGTAAGGATAAATTGCACCCCTCCCCTCGAACCTTTAATTCACATGTAAGGTAGTTTCTAAATACACTGGGGCAAAAACTGGAAGGCAAAGAAAAAGAAAGCAAAGAGGAAAGTAAGAAAAGGTGTAGAGCAGGTGATGTGAATGGAATGGCCGAGAGCTGCCGGGGTAATCATCGCCTCACTCTCCGTCTCTCACCCCTAGTGATAAGTGAAGAGTAGTTTTGTGACTTTGCCTAATGTGTGTGGGCTCCTCTGAGCTCCCACCAGACAGACTGTCACCGTGGCGCCCGGTTGTCACTATGGTCTTGCTGCTGCTGTTGTTGTTTTGTGTTGTGTCTATTTATTTATTCATTTATTTATCTATTTGTTTATTCCTTCATGTGTGTGAGAGCGTGGGTGTGGATTTGTGTGGATTTTCTTTCTGTGTTTCTATGTGTTGATGCTACACACTCACACACACACACACAAACACACACACACATAAATATGAATATATATATATATATATATATATATATATATATATATATATATATATATTTATTTATATATATATATATATATATATATATATATCCATCTCCTGTGTCCATGCGCATGCAAATGTGGGTTTTAGTCTTAGTGTATGTGTGTAACACATATTTGTACACACATTTGTGTCTGTGTGTATGTGTGTGTGTGTGTGTGTGTGTGTGTGCATGTGTCTGTCATTGCATGTGTGTGTGTGTGCGTGCATGTGTCTGTTATTGCGTGTGTGTGTGTGTGTGTGCGTGTGTGTGCGTGTGTGTGGATGTACATGCATGTGTGTGTGTGCGTGTGTGCATGTGTGTGTGCGTGTGTGCGTGTGTGGGATGAGAGCGGGTGTGCACATGGGGATGAAGCGGACTCCTCACACAGCAGGTGGTCCCTGCGGGGGCCCCTCCCCCCCCCCGTGGAGCCGGGTTACTCTGCGGCGCCTTCATCAGCGGGCAGGAGGAGAGGGAAGAGCAGGAGGAGGAGGAGCGGGAGGAGGAGAAGCGGTAGGAGGAAGCGGAGGAGGAGCTGGGTGGGGGGGAGGGGGGAGAGGAGGTGGAGAAGAGGAAGGAAATGGACAACCGTGGTAATCATGGAACTCTGACACGTCGGAGATAGAGATGAGGACAAATTAATTAGCTATGGCTACAGAATGGCTGCTGTTGTTAGCACGTGGGTGTGAGGGCTGCAGATGGAGGAGGAAATGGTGGACGTTCCTTCGCAATGTCAAGTTGTTGTGTTGTTTTTAGCGGACTTAAGTCATACTAGCTTCATTTGAAATAATCATATGTGAGGTGAGAAGAATGATTTGCTAATTGAAGTAGGCCTAGGTGTGGGATTAGCTAGCCTGAGTAGCAAAATCTTGCCTATGTGATAAAAGCAATACAGTACTAACTTTCTGATTAAGGCTAAATGTAGCGTTTAGTGAACATGGAATATGTAGGGAAGAACAAACTGGGGACAAAGAAAAGCCAAATAGCTCTAGGATGCTAATTAAATAAAAAAACAAATATACAAAACAAAATCCCAAATGTGCAAACTTATCAAATGTTTATTAACAATATTGTATTTATTACTTTAACAAGTGGATGGTGTCAGTTGACAATGCTCTGGTCTCATAGCATCACAATCTGAGAATTCAATTCAATTCCATCTTCTCAAAAACCACCATTGGTGCCTTTTACACGTCTATTTGGATCTTAAAAGCACTATCAACAGTTCTCAGTGTTCACAGGGTGTACTGCTCATCCCATTTAATGAACGAAGAGCTATTTTTCTCCCTTAGAGAAATTGAAAACAGAAGTAATTATAGAATGCAAATTGCGGGGTGTGCGCTGTCAAGCGTGTGAAACACAACAAAGAGATGCTTAGCACCACATTTTTCAAGTTGACACTTTCAGCATCATGGAGAGAAAATAACCCCATGTTGGAAAATAAAAGGTAATAGTCAATTATGCAAGAGGCGCCCACTAACCAAACAAATTATATGATTGATTTCCACAGATTAGCCCGATAACAATTTAGCTTAGTATTGGACTGTGTATGATGAATTAATTGTAATCAATAAATATATGTCATAACCTCTATGGCTGTTTTCACGTGTGATTTTCTTTTAGCACAAATAACAATCAAATAAGTGACAAAGTGGAAGTGTTGCATTCTGCATGTGCTCGTATGCCCATATTCACACATGAATGTATTTCAAGTTGCAGTAGAGGCAAGTCTAAAAGTAAATGTAGTAATTATCCTTTTCAACAATGAATGTTTTGACCAACTATAGTTATATGTAAAATTAATTAGACTTTCACATTATACTCACTATTATATCTAAAACAATGTGGCTGAAAGGGTATAGATACAAACATGACCTTATACAGACAGTAAATGTCCAATAATAGTAATAGCATAGGTATTATAATTTTACAGACTCAATCAACCAGGTAATTTAAAATCCTTATATATGTTGAGCACAGTGATCTACAACAAAGTGAAAAGTCTAACAATATACGATTTTGACCACTTAAATATTTTAAGTGGTTAACATTATTCTGTAAAGGAGAATCTTTTTTAAAGATATATTGTTTTTAATAGTATACCATGTACCATACAATACCATGTACATCTCCATCTTTAATAAACATGGTGCTCTTAAAATTGTTACTTTAAAGGCAGAGTAGTACAAGGTCACGTACGTGTGCACGTGTATGTGTCTACGTGTGTTTGCCCGTGTGTGTGAACGTATGTTCACGTATGTGCATTTGTGCAGACGTTCACACGTAAATGTACACGTGTGCATGCCACCAACACAGATGTGGAACATCAAAACACAACCAGGACCGTCGGCTCATCAATAAAAGGTATTTTGTCCACGGTGCAGCACGCTATGGTGTGTGCTGCGAAAGGTGTTGGAGTAAGCTGTTAGCGAGCGCTAGTGGGCTTAGACACCATCATTTATGATTCTGTCTCCTCCAAGATAGCTCATTATCTCTGGGGGCAAGTCGATACCGGGGGAGGGCTATGTTTCACTAGGGCAATTTACAGTGCCCTCCCCCCCCCCCCCCCCACCCTGTAGTCAATTATTATTGTTATTATTATTAATGGCTCACTGGGTTACTGCTTTGGAACATACTGCATTGCGCATACTGAATATAATTGAATGTCTACATAGATTGGCAGCCATTATTGTAGTTTATTTTTCTTGAGGCTATACCATTATCATATATTCTGAGGCTTGCTATTGCACTTGGTTTGTAATCTGTAGAGCGGATCAGGAGTGGGAATAATTTCTAAGAGTAGTGTGACACTATGCAGAGGGGGACTGCGGGGAGAAGAGGTCACCACTATTGCTACTATGTGCAGTGAAAGGGAAGCTGCAGATCAACTTTCATGGGTCATTCGTGGTGGTCATCGTGGCGGGAAAAGCCCTACAGCATCGAATGGAACTGAAAGACAACGTGAACCCGACTACCCACTTGTTGCCCATGTTTCAATTATTCTGCAAAGAGTCTGCTGCAGTTTATTTCCATCGTACACTAGAGTGGCAACAAAACCCTATTCAAAAAGCCTCCCAAAAGACGAAACAGGAACTTGTGTGAAACAAATAAATGCTGGGGCATTTGTTTGATGGTTTACAGTACAAAAGCGTCTTGAGTTTTTCTTGCGGTCATTTGGGACGGTGGTTAAAGTCTAGCGTGGGTCCATGGTGACAGCAGAATTCCTCACGTTTATCTCGTTGTCGCCATTGGGCCTAAATGAATAAATGCAAAGACACCAACCCTTATCTTATGGAATATATAACTACAGATTGAGTCACTGTCAAAATTAATTTAATCCATATATCCGTCTATCTATTCATGTCTATTATTCATGTATATATCGCTGCATTCTGTCATCAATGGATTGCCAAGGGAATCAGACAGTAAAACACTATTAAAGATACATTTGCACCTACTTATCATTTTAATACGCATGTTTATTTAGGTAGTATGTCCAAGATGAGATGGCATGGTTAAGGAAGTATGCATTTCTTTCTTCTTTTGACATGAAAGGGATAATGTGTGTGCTTTGCGATAGGGCCCGAGAAATTTCTGAAATTCACATCCCCCACACATCGCTGTTATCTCTGTCCTGTATCACACAAATCTCACACACTTCTCTGGGTGTCGTCGGACGCCCAAGTGTCGGACGGTGCGGTCACACATACCTTTTCGAGCTGTGCGTTCTGCCTGGACTTGTAGAGGAATTCCCCGACCGCCACGAACACGGACAGCACCAGGCCGGCGGCCAGCACGATGAAGATGCCCCCAATGTTCTGGACCCCCAGGGCGCTGGCCTCCTTGCTCTCCTCTTCGGGGCAGCCGTTCCCCCGCCACCACTTCTCCTTCATCATGTGCAGCTTCCCCTCCTCCTGCAGCTGGAGGATGGCTATAGTGATCTTATCTCTGTATGGAGAACCTGAGGGACCAGCGGGGGGGGGGGGGGGGGGGGGGGGGGGGGGGGGGTAACACAACAAAGAAAATGTTCAAGGAGGCTTTGTGGAGGGGAAACATAATCCAGGCTAGGGTTTTTGTCTGATAATGTATTTCCATTTAAGTGTGGTCTTTCAAAAGGCGTCATGTTTGTAATGCAGGCGTGTAGATTTTGGCCACAGGCATATGTGAGAAAGAAAAGACATAAAAGACTCATAGAATAGTGAGTGATTGAATGTGTTACAGTGATGTTTTAAATAAAGTGTGACTGCTATATTAAAGTGGTACAGAAATACTTCCTTGATGAGGTGTTTGAGATGTATGTTTTGCCTACATGGCATCAGGAGAAATATTTTTAGCTTATTTACCCTCATTTAGGTCCTAGGGTGGAGGAAAAACTTTTGTTGTTTGTTTTGTCACCTACCTATTAAGAATGTTTTCTAGTAACCTATTTAGACCTACATTTCCACAGAAGGAAATACTGCACTGTTCTATGTTCCAAGTAAAAGGAAATTACGAAGTTGTGTCTACTTTGAGTAAGAAAAGGCTTTGAGAGCTCTTGTATGATATAAGGACGTTATATGTCAATGTAAAGAACAATCCATCTCGTAGAGAATTAACTGCACATTTTTCTTTCTCCACTGTAATGGATTCCGTATAGATCGCTAGAAAATCTCAGTATGAATATCTCAGTATATTTGTAGCTACACAGAAAAGCCTCACCTCGTGGCTGGTTTCCGCGAAACCCACAGCACCCAGTAATAACAAGCCATTAAGAACAAAATATCTCCAAGGGGGCCTCTACGCCCTATCGTTTTATCCACACACACTTTATTTCTTTAATTAAAGCTGTTGCCGTGTTTAATTTGCGGTAACGCTTCCACTATGACCTGTGTTGTTGCCTTAATAAGAAGAGGCATTCCCAGAGCACATCTTTGAAGTATTCCCTTCCCACACACGCGCGCATGTGTGAGATTGTATATGCAGAGTACGCCCAGTGCAACCCTTGTTCTGTTTACCCACAATGCTCAGGGGCCTCCTCCTCCCCACGTTGATAAAATAAGCTCTGGCATGTCTTTGGCGCGAGCTCATCAAAACCAGTCACACGACACCAACCCTAATTACAGCAGAAGGGTGAACCCTTCACTACAATGGTTACCATGGTATTATTAAAAGTTATCTTTTGTAAGATAAGCACACATTCCCACAAACATTTTTACCTCCGTTTGGCCAAATCCTCCTTCAGGTAAAGAAACGGAACATTGTCTTGAAAGGAAAATGATCGAGCCGCAACCTTTTTTTGTGTTGTGGTGGCTGTGGCAAAAAAATGAAATGTTTAGTTTAGTACACGAGAGACAGCTGATCTCCGTGTGGTGTAGGCTGGTTGTCAGTTTGACAATGGGACTGTGTGAACACACCGTATTAAGACCCTAAACAGTGACAATGATATACTTCCCGCCGTAGCCGATTGGGTAACCGCAACCCACAGGTGCGTGACAGCGCTGCTGCCGCGGTGGCAGCCAAGACCACGTTTGAATACTTCACATCTCCTGTGTCCTTTATCTTAGCCCGCGGGTGACTGGTGTCTGGGCTTTTATTTCAAAACGGCCGGCCAGGGTATTTCGAAAAAGCATCTAGTACCGTGGTGATGGCCAGGAGTAAAACCTAAGCATTTCCTCTCTGCCATTTGTTTCCATCTAAGTACCGGCCCTAGCCTGCCCGGTCCCTTCGCTTCTTTGCTGGGGAATAAAAGCACAGTAAATGTGTGTCCGATAACTGCTGCTCAACCAGAGGAACGGGCAGCCTTGGAACACTGCCAGCACTATACCGCATCAAAACAAATGGAAAGGCGTCATCTGAGGGAATTACCACATGGTGCTCATTGTTCAGCCAAAGAGTTGAAGACACATCATGCCAAACCAGTTTTTTTGGCTGTGTTTGTTCTCCTAAGCAAATTATTACTTGTGGTATCACTGTTATTATATCACACTTTCTTCACATATTTCATAATGTTAACCCATTATCCCATTGCATGCTAAGCTCCAGATATCACTGGTAAGAGACAAACATAGAGAGAGAGAGGGAGAGACAGAGATAGAGGGAGAGAGAGAGACTGAAAGAGAGACAGATAGAGAGAGACTTGAATGTGTTGTGTTTGTCGGTGATAAACAGAATATGTTAATTTCGAGAGCTAAAAAAAGAGCCCTTCTCAGCATGCGCACCGGTTAGAGAGGTACTTAATTCTCAGATGGAGGCGAGAACCGAGAGAGAGAGCGGGATAGGCCACTGTGAATCCAGAATAAGACACATAGCTGTAATCTGCCAGATCAAAGCTGAGTAATGGCACACTGATCCCAAATGCATTGTCTCTGAATCCAACCAAAAGAAAAAGGACAAACATAGAAATGTACATGAGCTGCAACGTCTTGTCTTGTACTCTGAACACGTGTCATTTTAGCAAAGCGAGAGAGAAAAAAAATCCTTCTGCTTTTGTCATACAGACAAAGCTGTGTTTTGCATGCTGGGCCTTGCTGGGGGAGGAGTGACACAGAAGCATAGCAAATAGATACGCGCATCACATATCGTACGTATAACAATTTACTATCGGGACAGAAGCCCAGATGGGCCGAAACACCTGATTGGAGTGCTTTCATATACAATGGGTAAACTCGTCTCGGGACTCGCTTGCATCACTGCTGATTAATTTGTTCTCTCTCTCCCTCTCTCTCTCTCTCTCTCTGTCTCCCACTATCTCTCTTCAAGAATATGTCTTCTGCCTCCTGTCGTGTCCTTGTCTAGTTTATTTGTGCGCCGCGAGTCACTCGCCGTTTCCTGACTACTACACACAGGAGAGAGACGACACCCAGGTCTCCATATGGCTCCTTATGTCTCAGCCAAACAAACACGGAGCGACATCCACTTGCATGACTGACGAGTGACCAAGACACGCTACAGCGTATCATTTATGCAGCCTAACAAAGACGCATGCAGCTCAAGTGGGAGATGGCGAACACGTTCCTGAGAGACAGAGGCAGCCAGCAGTAGAGGAGTCGTTCCAAGTGAACAACCTGTGCAGGTATAGAACTTGTGTCAGATGTACTCAATGACTCCATTTAATTACCTCTCCAGGGGAACACGCACAGACGTTTTCTGTGCGTGTAAATGTGGTCACATTACTATTCACCTCACATACACACACACCCATACACACATTATCTCTCTCTCTTTCTCGCTCTCTCCCTCTCTATCTTGCTCTCTCTCTCTCTCTCTGTGTGTCTCTGTTTGTCTCACACACACACACACACACACACACACACACACACACACACACACACACTGAATGGACAATAATCCCACCCACTGGAAAATAATATATGTTTACATTGATGGTGTACAAGCCATATGTTTAACAGTTTGAAAACAGAAAATATACAAACGGTGTTTCAAGTCAAGTCAAGTCCAATGTATTTGGATATCCATTTACATTTAGCAGATGCTTTTATCCAAGTCTTAGTCCCTTAGACTTAGATATCCCTTAGATACAGTCTCAAAGAGCTATGCAGAGTAGGGTATCCCTCCCTCTAGGGATGGTTAGGAGTAGACAGGTAGAACCAGGCCAGGTGAGGACTGCAATGGGGGCCATAATTGACAACATTGTCAATTATGAGTGAGACAACATCCATACATACTATGTTTACGTCATCAGGATTAGCCAAAAGAACACTCCATAGTGTAGACATTCCATTAGACAGAGCTGGGACCAGCAGCTGTGAGAAACGTCCATTACAGAGCTCAGATCAGCCACTAGGCGCCGGCAAAAGGAGCCGTATGTCCGCTATGACGGCTGAGTGCTAATGCTACCCGACAACTACTCTCTCTTAAAGTCAATGAGAGAGATGCTAAATGGCCCGGCTATATGGGG
Organism: Lota lota; assembly: GCA_026745465.1. Classification (NCBI taxonomy): domain Eukaryota; kingdom Metazoa; phylum Chordata; class Actinopteri; order Gadiformes; family Lotidae; genus Lota; species Lota lota. The sequence continues at coordinate 479,523 of JACYXH010000648.1, forward strand.
AATACAGGCTGCATGTGGAAAAGGGTACTAAAAGGGTAGGATTAGCAATTTAAATGCCTTGTTCTGACCGTGTGTGAACGGGCCACAGGGGAGTAATGATATAACACATTTTGTTTTTTTCTCACTTTCTTTCCTTTTCCTGGTGAAACATATGTGTGTTGCACAACGGGCATGATGCTGTGGATGTTACACACAAACAAGTAGCACAGCTACTCCGTCCAGACACAGCTCTGTTGGATGGCAGACTGTCAATCACAGACTTGAAAGCAGACCCAAAAAAGGCAAAATACATTAACAGATGCAGAGACATACACCCACACACACACATACACACACACACACACACACACACACACAGCAAGGACATTCAAGAAACCAATAACAGAGATGAATCGTGAGCTATTGTAGCCTGCCTATCACGCTGTCCCTTACAGAAACATAATCGTTCACATTATCTTCTTGAATTGCCGCTAAGGGTGGATGATCTTAAAGTCCCATGTTGCAATGATCTCCAAATCTATATCTAGATGTTTTAACATATTTTTGTGGCATCTATTCATTATTCGCTACTATAATAAAGACAAGGGAGATTGAGAAGATGGAAGAATAAGCTTGATGTATAACCAGATGTTATGTGTGTCAAGCACTTGCATCAAGTAACTGGAAGGAGTGCTAGAAACAGTGAGTGGTGGAACTTACAAGTACAAGAACTCCTACAATTACTGAGTGTCATTAGACTGAAATTAATTGTGAAGCATTTTTTGTTTATAGGCCACAGTTGGAAGAGGCAAGAATTCTGAAACAGTAATGAACACTACACACACAGTGTGTCTCCTTTTCACCAGTTCCTCATGTTGAGTTCACTCTCAAATTGACTGTAATTAATTTTCCCTCTCTTAACTCGGGTACTTAACACAACGTGTTCATTTTCTATTATAATTTTCTTTACTGTTTTTGGTGTCTTGGAGGAAATTGGGGTTTGGCGTGCATAACCGGATTATGACAATCTTCCGCTGAGCTCAAGAATCAAATGCTGACACCTCCGCACACAACCTGCACTGAGCCTCTCTGACTATTTGCCTCTCTCTCTCTCTCTCTCTCTCTCTCTCTCTCTCTCTCCCTCTCCCTCTCCCTCTCCCTCATTCTATCATTACTGTCTCTGATGCCTTCTTGTTCCTCATGGTTCCACTAGCTGGCTAGCCCTAGGGCCTAAGCTTATATCGTAAACATTGCCTCTGTACGGAGAAAATAAACCATGTGGGTTGCAATGACTGAAGACAATAGACAGAACACCACAATGAAGTGTGCTCACACCTCTAATCTATTTCTGAAAATTCATTCTATATATATCATCTGACATATATATGTAAATAGCAAATTAAAAAAGATACGCCATTGTGGGATATGCAGCATTACTGTGATTAGAACAGAGGCCCAGGATTATACACTAATCATACCATTCTGTTTTATAAGGGAAGATTTCCAGGGTTGATACTCCGCCATTTTGAGAGGCCTCAAGAGAGTTGTAGTATTGTAAAATTTTAAATAAACTTAAATATACTGTCACCTAGGCTAATGAAAACTTTGCTTTGCTAAGACTTGCTTGAGAAACGCCGTGGCACTTTCCAACAATGTCACCCGATAGCGACAAACCATTTCACGATAAATTACTAAACAATGACAAAAAAAAAGCATCACTTCTAACATAATAACTAACAATCCAATGCTCCAATGCTTCCAAAATGGAGACCTTCATTGCGATGTGATGCTGCAATGTACAAGCCTTATAAAGTGTAACTGTTAGCAGTTGGCTAACGGAAGCGCTGTTCAGAGCTGAATGTTGTCATGGTAATGGTAGACATTGAACATACTTCTCTGTGTTTGTATATATTAGTTAGTTATTAAGTCAATGTGCAACCTTATTAAATTAGAGAATATATGGTATACACATGAGTTTAAGTTACATTGTGTTAATGATGTAATAATGAAAAAACTACAATTCAATTATTTATTGTTATTTTACAGACGCATATCTGTAAGATATGTGTGCAATACCATTCAGTGGAACTTTTATCAAAAGCCTCTTAAATCCAGTGAGTGCAACCATTCTTAGCACGGATGGAGCCTGTGGGAAATCGAACCCCAAACGGTTCTACCGTATACACACTTAAGATAGACAGGACCAGTAGATGATAAACCGGTATGTCCCATCATGCATGTAGTGTGAAAAATATGTCTCAGAAAACACGAGCTAACACTACCAAACCTTGTCCTCCAGATAGGGAACAGTTGAGGCTTCCCTACATGTTGTCAGCCCTTCTCAAACCTTCCTCAGCCAGGGCCCAGTAGTGATTAACCCTCTGCCTGTGGAGCCCACTGAGACCTACATAAATAATCGTGAACATATACAAAACTCGAAATGCCAAATTAACATTAAGGTCAAATTGAAGAAGGTGCCATTTTTCAATCAGTTATTGTGTGTGACGTGACATGCGATTTGTTGACTTCAAATTCCGTGGTCTGATGGGTCAATGGTTATTTGGCGTACAAGGTTTAAACAGTAAATAATTGAATATTGCAATTTTTTTAAAAAGCAGCCCAGCAGCAAGTGCTGCACGATCTGTTGACGGTCCCCGACCCGCCATTTTTTTAAACGGCGGTCCAAGGCGGTTCTACATCCGCTTTGGACGGAGTTAAAAGGAGGTCTGGTAAAAAAAAGTGCAAGATACGCACCCATGGGTGTGCCGACTCCGTAGGCCTTGGAGTCGATGAGTCCCCCGATCTGCGTGAGGTTGCAGTTGCGCTGTGTGACAAACTCGATGGTGGTGGACTCCATGAGGAAGGCGTAGTCTGAGGTGAGCACGCGGTGAATGCCCTCCTCCACGTTCTTCACCATCACCGAGTGCCTTCGACTGCTCATGAACTCCCACATCTTGTCGTACGTGGAGATCTTGGTTTTCTATTTTGCACCAACACAC
>JACYXH010000648.1:485000-560000 GCA_026745465.1 Lota lota
CTCCACCACCACCAACATTAGCAATGCCACCACCACCACCATCACCACCACCACCTCCACAACCACCACTACCATCACCATCACCATCACCACCACCATCACCATCACTATCACCACCACTACCACCACCACAACCACCACTACCATCACCATCACCACCACCATCACCACCACCATCACCACCACTACCACCACCACCTTTGTTCGTGTGTAGTCTGCTCAATGCAACTGAATGGGAGGTCAAACATTAATCACTTTATACTCAAAGGGTCATGAAACTAAAGGCTATTAAACCCAATATAATCGATCCAATTTTGATGTAAATTCAAAATGAGTGTTCTACCTCCAGATAGGTGCTTCTGAGATCAATGGGTTGTAGTCCCTAAAATGATATCATCCCCTCCAGAATGAAGGCTGCTTCCTTATCCACTTTTTTCATTGTAAGCAAGGATAAATGTGATTTTCCTATGCAGCATTTATCGTTGCTTTCCCAAGAAAAGGTTAAATGTTTTCACCCCGTGTGGGAGGAAATGTAATGTCCTCAACCAAACGCTGCAGACAGACCCTGGTTTGCTAGTTAAATACCCTCTCTCTCTCTCACTGTAGTCTTCTTCCTCTCTCTCTCTTGCGATCTCTCTCTCTCTCTCACACACACATACAATGTCTCTTTCTATCTAATATGACACTCAATGTGAGTTAAGACATTTGCCTTTCTCTAACAAATCAATGAAATTGGAGAAAACAATCCCACTATTCTGCACATACAAAAATAATCCTGTGCTATCTAATCAAAACTGCCGTCCGTTCCGTCCCCTTCCCAATCATCTTCAACTAGAGGCCACATTTTACAAATGTTAATGATGTGTGGGCAAATTCCAATCACCCCTAACATGTCATTAGCAGAGTTAGAAACATTGATTATGCTAATTATGGGATGTGAAGGTTAATGTTATTGTGTGGGTCATCCTATTAGATTAAGATTTTTTTGATTTTTTGCGAGAGCATGTGCAATTATTTCTGCATTGTGGAATTAGAGAATAGGAAAGCATTGGCAATGGTGTTAATCATCAATTAAATTATGGGTTTCTATGTCGTTGTTGTATTTGAGCTAACATGGACAGTCTCTCCACAGCAATTAAATCAAGGGTTTCTATATTGTTGTTGTATTTTAGAATAAATGGACGGTCTCTCCATAGCAATTAAATCAAAGGTCTCAATGTGGATGTTGTATATCGGCTAACATTGATGGTCTCTCCACATTATAAATCAAGGGTTTCAATGTGGTTGTTGTATTTGAGCTAACATGGACAGTCTTTCCATACCCTATTGAATGCGGCTTGTTTGTTGAGAGGCCAAAAGGCTCAGTGTCTTAATTGTTTGCTTACAAATAAAGCACTAAACGGGATACAAAGAGCTGTCTATGTGAAAGTTTAGCATCTGTGCAGTATTGTAACATAGACTGTATAGACCGTTTAGACTGTATGGAACGTATGGAATGCCTGTGCACCAATGCACAAACTAAGTGCTTTCATAACATGCTGTACAAATTAAGTGTGTGCAGCCATGTGTGCATGTACATCATGTCAGTCTGCTGTGTATGTGTGTGTTTGTGTGTGCAAAAGGCGTGTGTGCAAATATCTGTATGTATGTATGCATGTACGTATGTATGTATTATGTATGCACACAATTACGTACGTGTGTAAGGGGGGTATTTGTGTGTGTGTGTGTGTGTGTGTGTGTGTGTGTGTGTGTGTGTGTGTGTGTGTGTGTAAGGGGGTATTTGTGTATGTCATGGACTGGAGGGTTTATACTTCATGTTTCCACCTGCTTACAGAATGTGTGTAAATGTTTCTAGTAAGCATACACACACAAACAAACACACACACACACACACACACACACACACAAACACATATATACATACATACAAATGCATTTATGTATGCACACCCACCGTCTCACACACACACACAAACACACACACACACACACACACACACACACACACACACACACACACACACACACACACACACACACACACAGCCACCTCTCCACGTAGACAATCTCTGTTGTAGCAGTTGTCAAGATGCCTCACTCGCCCGAGTATTTTGCATATTTTTCAAAGACCTGTAATCAAAGGAATCGAGGTGCTGCGCAGAAACAAATCTGTTCTGTCAACACAAACAACTACTTACTTTTTGTTTAAAACATGCGCTTGCACAATGAATTCTGTTGGGATTTATTTTGATAAAACATTGTTGACACTTAACATAGGAGGCTATAGAAAAAGAGGAAGACAACCTATTTATTTATTTACATTGTTCAGTCACATATTTAATAGCAACACTTAATGTAAGGACACCTCATTTATTTACGATCTTGTATTAAAAGTTGAAAGTCGGCCCCATGACTTTAATTAAAAAACCTTTCAGTGTCAATTTTCAATAAAAAATAAGCAGGTAAAGGAACATCATGGCAACAAGCGTACTGTTGGTGAAGGGCTTTTACTGGAGGTGCAGAAGCCCTGTTGGCCAAAACAAAAGGACTGCTAAGACCTCTGCACAGCACCTAAACATTGTCGCCTAAACTGTCCACTAATTGCACCAACGGCTGTGATTATCCACCATGAACCTGGGAATACGACCAAAATTTTCTTATTTTTTCAACAACAAAAAAGCATGCAGCACATGCTTCTATCTGAAGCCAGGTTTATTTTATAGAGATCATGAAGCAGCAGGTAGGGATATGGGCATCTCAGTTTAAGAAGTTCCACAGACTGCGGACATTTGGGTTCAAACCCCAGACCTTTTTGACTGGGCGTCAGACACACTAACCACTATAATATCCTACCCCACAGAACAAAATTATGTGTACTTTAAAATCGCCTTATCTGCTAGTACAGGTTGAAAATCCTTAACTTTCAGATTTCTGGATCTCTTGGGATCTCTGGGATTCACACCATAGGATTCCAGCGTCAGGCAAGGGTCGCTAAAAGCCCATGGCCGCATTCATTCTAACTATTCATTTGCAAACGAGGGTCTGTAGATACTTGCATTTGAAGCCAGGCTGAGATCAGAATACTTACCCTTATATTTAGCACGGATTAATATCACCACAACAAGGTGACAAGAGACACAAGTTGAAAATGCGCGTGTGCTCATGCGTGCAGTTCCACACGCCCACTCACACACACAGACACGGTGAGACAAAAGGAAATGAATGAGTCAGCGTGTGCATCTCAGGCTGGACCACTCAATGTGTTTTTCATGAAACGAGGCTATGGAACATGGGATTAGATATATTAGGGGACACGTTGAACCACAAACAAACACCTGGCACCACAGGAGTGGGAGGAGCGTCTCATGTATGTAATTCTCTTCGGTGGGTATTTTACTATGCCGTGTCATAGCTGCCGGCGCTCATCGCGTCGTGCAGCCCGGGATGTAAGCGGTTAGGCAGTCTTCTATTACATCTCTAAACTGTCTTGGAGCAAGGAGTTCCGTATAAAGTATATTAAAACAATACGACTCGGATTAGTGACTCCATGATTCACCTGTTCTGTGTCGTACAGTCTCTAGAGAGATAGACACTCTAGAGGTGTTCATGCATTTGAATTCCATGCATGGTTGTATTTGTGTGTTAATCTCACTCCTACATTCACTCCGGTTTGTGTGAAGACGTTGAATTATATGACGTATAATTCAACTGGATTATGAGCAAATTGTATTAAAAGGGAAGAGATGATACGGAAACAAAGAAAACCTCAAATTGTAATTCTTCGGGGCTCCTCTGGTTCACTCTGACTCCAGCCTCTGACTCCTCCTAGAATGAAGCTCATCATCCCAATAAGCGGCCCTAGCTCTACCCTCATTTCCCTCCCTCCCCCTCTCCCCTCCCTCCCCTCTCCCCTCTCTCCCTTTTCTCCCCTCCCTCGCCTATCTCCCCTCTCTCCTTCCCTCCCCTCTCTCCCTCCTCTCCCCCCTCCCCTCTCTCCCTCTCTCCCCTCCCTCCCCTCTCTCCCCTCCCTCCCCTCTCTCCCCTCTCTCCCCTCCCTCCCCTCTATCCCCCATCACTCCCCTCTCTCCACTTCCACTCATTATTCTGGAGACGCGTTGCAGCCCATCTAGTTTCCGCCCCACCCAAAAGAACAGTCAGCACCCGTAACCCGGGGTGATTCCCGCTGGGCACCATGAGTTTATCTGCAGGATCACACACGTACATGGGTTAACGCACAAAACACACAGACACACACAGGGACACACACACATTGACAGAGGCGCACACACTATACACACACAGACACACACGTAAGGAACACAGAGACATATGTGAAGAGACACACATCGACAGATGCACACACTCAGCGTGCACACACTCAGCGTGCACACACACACACACACACACACACACACACGCTGACAAACAGACACACACACAAAGCGCACACACAAACACACGGTGAAAAACAAGCATCGCCGGAGTCCTTAATAAGACGTGACTTTATTAGGTAATAAGAAAGACCCAGTGTGTGTGCTTATTGAATTATTCAGTGTTATTGTAAAGTTAGTCTGCGGGGAACGTCAACATCACAGAAACCAAAGAGAGGGAGAGTGAGACAGAATGAGTGAGTAGGGGGAGAAAGACACAGACACTAATACAGAGCGAGACAGAGAGAGAGAGACAGAGACAGAGAGATGCGTTTCAATGATTCAAAGTGTCTCATGCTGACATTTACATAATAAGCTACCACCACCACTGAACACACTTTTAACAGAACAAATCTAAGCCAATAATTACCTAAGTGGCAGTTTTCCTGCCCCCCCCCCCCCCCCCCCCCCCCCCCCCCACCACCACCACCACCACCCCTTTTGCTCTGTTACTACTGCTCTGAAAAAGTCACTGTAAAGCAATCGCACAACAAAGGGTAGCGCAGAATCGATGGGGACTAATAGTGAGCGTGATCAACACACTCATCCATCATGTGAACAGTATCAGGCCGGGACATCGGGGAGACAGGTAGATGCAACGCTTACTATTCAGCGGAGGACGGATGCCCTTTGCATTAGTCTGGGTTGATTAGGTATCGCCACACGGTAATGAGCCCAAAACATGAAATGCTGCACAGAATACGAAAAGCGTATTCAGAAAATGCTGAATTGAGTCTCTATTGCTGGCAGTTGCTCACAGGAAGAACATAAAAAAAGAAATAATTATTTTGGCTTCAATTAAATACATTAAAAATAGAGAATAAATTTGTCATAGAGTATTAGTCTGTTAATGAAACATCCAACATTTATTGGATGTTCCTAATCACTTTATGATGGTGTTATTTCAAATTGCAGATCCGTGAGAATGTATTGAGAATTGTTGCCACCATCTTCAGTGTTTAGCTTATTAAATGCAGGCAGATTCATTACTTTAACATGACACAAATATGTAGGGAGTATGTTTTTCTATACAAACCATGTCCTACGTTAAACCGTAATGTTTACTTTTATTTTCAAAAGATGCTTATGTCAAGGTAATTACGTATGCTTTCCCTGACCCTTTTTATAAATATAAAATACAAAAAGGTCACATATAATGAAAACATATAAGCATTAAAATGTTCACACAAAATAATGTATTTCTTTCAGATAGTTGTAGAGAAAGGTTTACTTTGGATACCACTGATTATTATTATACGCATAACTATTGGTCACATAAAAAAAGCTTGTTCGTCACGAATTTACAATGAACAATATCTGTAAACAGCAAGGTCATCAGATGATCTGATGATCAGATAAACTTGATAGTTTGAGGGTTGTTGCTGAAGAAGCATACCAAAGGAAAGCTGGGGAAGGACTTTTAAACAACAACTGTTGTTGCATTTGCATCGTGAAAGGATGGAGGATTTTCTTGAATTCTCACTGAGGTGGGTTTGTTTGTGGACATGAGTGCAAGCATGTGCAAGGACAACGTGTAAGAAACAACATACAATTATGTGTTTCAAAGTACCCTCCCAATAGCACAACCACAACAAACAAACATACATATTACACACGCACACACACACACACACACACACACACACACACACACACACAGACACACACGCATACAAATAGCAGACTATACACCCACACACCAAACAAAGAAAGTCACACATTCAAACCTATTCAAAGACACAAACACCTTACACACCTACAACTTTATTACAAAAAAGCCTATACCCCCTACGGGTGAAAAGCGTGTGTGTGTGTCTGTGTATGTGTGTGACGCATGTGTGTATGTATGTGTGACACACATGTGCGTTTGTCTGCGTGTATTTGTGAAAAATACTGCAGTAGCAAGCAAAGTGTGAATGAGTAAGACACTTCAAGGCTGCGAGGTCTATTATAGCAACTCAGGAACATTTTGCCATATTCACCATCCATTCTACACACCTGTCTTCATGAATTCACGCGGCTTGTGCATGAATAATAGAGAGCATCGACACAACTTGTTTAATAAATTATCCGTGATAGACAGTGGGCCCACTGTTTGATGATACAATGAAGACATTACGGTGGATGTCTGGAGCGTGCACAGTTTCAGTGTGTGTGTGTGTGTGTGTGTGTGTGTGTGTGTGTGTGTGTATCATATTGACATATAGTTATACATATAGTTACTATTATACACACATTTGTATGACTGAGAGAACAGAATAACATTAAAGTGATTCCATTTTGAACAGTAAAGATTTGCATTGGTTGAATGTGTTACTAATGAAACATATTGCAAAGCATGTGGATAATGAGAGGTTTGTCTGTCTTATACAGACAGACAGACAGACAACATTACTGTTTTTTCTAGCACAAGATAATCATAATAATATCCCAAATTATATAACCTTCTTTACAGTATTACTAGTTACCAGTAACACAGTTACTAGTAATACAGTAACTAGTAATAATAGTTACAAGGTCTTTGTTTATATTCTCCTTTCACCTAGAGAGAGGCGTTATGTGAGCTAGCATTGGTATCTCCTCCGTAGACAAGCCATGAGGGATCTTACAAGGAATCAATTTGTAATTAATACCCGTTATGGAAACTGCGAGAATACGTTGAATTTTCCGTACTGAAAAAGAAAAAAATAACACCACAAAAAAAAACCTGATGGAGTGGAAGCTGCTTAACGCACCTTGAAGAAGGACATGGTGGCGCCGTCCTCCACCAGGCCGTACTCTATCTTGGTCTGTTTGGCCAGGTCGTCGGCCGAGTCGATGGGCGACTCCATGCGCTCCACGGTGAGGAAGGCTGCCAGGTTGGCCGTGTAGGAGGAGATGATGATGAGGGTGAAGAACCACCAGATACCTCCTACTATTCTGGTGGACAGGGCTTTCGGCATAAGCTCTGAGCCTGAACAAGAGGAGCAGAGGGGGGGGGGGATGCGGGGTGTGGGTGAGCTGCACGCTTCCGACGTTGCCATGTTGACGAGGAGGAACACGAGAGACCCGGGGCGCTCCACCAGGTCTCTGCATCCGTTGCCTGGGTCACACACACGTGTACGTACACACACACATGCACACACATTGGTGTGTTTTACAATCAATCTCTCTCACTCATGCACAAATACACTTGCATTACTTAAAGGAAAATGTTGGGATTTTTCAACCCCATTTTCTGAAAATGTTGGTTCTAACGGACAACCGTTTAATTGGTCCAGTAACGAGCGAGAACACTGCAGCTGTAATCCCTGAAAAACGGGCTGCAAAGTAATCCTTTGTATGTGTATGTCCTCTAAAACCACTTGTATTTGCCACTGATACACTCAGATTATAGTCTAACATTATGGAAAGGATCCCTACAGAGCAATACAACTTTTTTCTTAATCTTTCGCTTGATCTGGTCTGTTTGTTATTGTGTCCAACCAAGTCTCGCTCAAGGAGAAGTCACGCGAGAGTTGAGTTATTGCAGGAAGAGAACAGTGGAAACGCAAGTTAGAGCTGGAGAGAGGAGAGTTTGTTGTGTTGGACCACAGAAAGCATAGTTTCGTGTTATGTAAAATATTTGGGTGAAGGAGAGGGGAGATTTGAATGACAATAGGGACATTTCCGGCAACAACGCAACAACGAGATTGCAGAGTGAGAATTCTCCTTGAGCAAGGCTTGGTTGGACACAATTACAAAAAGATCGGAATCAGTCAAAACGTAAAGAAAAAAGTTGTCTTCTCAGTTGCACAAACAAGCACTTTTAGAGGACGTACATTGACAGAGCGCTTTTTCCCTCAAAGGATTGCATTGCAGCCCGTTTTCAGGGATCACTGCTGCAGCGATCTGGCTCCATACTTGACCTATTTCAAAATGTTTTGCCTGCTATTAGTCCCTTGGACCAAAACTGACGGAAGATCTCAAAGTTTTCCTTTAAGTGTAAGTGGATGTGTGCACATACAATCATGAACATTTGCACAAATACTCACACAATCACACACACACACACACACACACACACACACACACACACACACACACGCTTGGACAGAGTGGGTAGCTTTTTGTGGCTCCACTGGTGTATGTTAAAACATACGATTGATTGGATGGAATAATTGTCCAGTGATCTGTCCATTACACTGTGCAGGATGGCTGTCCCTCTACCTGCACCATGCACTGTGTAGAATGGCTGCGTGTTTTGGCCATATGGGTAAGAAACGAGGCGTGTGGGTCATGTCAGGGCCACTCCCAGTCAAGCAGCTTAAGCTATTGAAAGCTGGGATTTTGCACATTTTCACTCAGAGGCGAAAGCCGATAAATGTGTCAGAATGATAGGGAGGGGGGGGGGGGGGGGGGGTTAGGAACTCTGAGATCTTCTCTCTTTGTTTGAGACTCAATATGCGCTCTCACTGTGCTCGAATCTTACTCTTGTTTTTAAACCTCTGATTGAGCTGTCTAGGAGGGTGAGAAAGTGTGAGGAGATAGACTGGAGGTGGTAGGAAGAGAGAAAAGAAAGGGAGAAAGCAAGAGAGAGGGAGGTAGCACTATTGAAGTCGGGAAGAGGATATACTGAAGCAACTTCCTCCTAGACCAAGCCTCCAATAACCTCCAATCACACCCTTCAAACAGAACCCTTCACTGCACTGATAACTGCACCTCATTATCCTAGGATGGCGACCAGCTACCCATTCTGTCCACACATCAAACAATGACAACAGAACAGTGCATTCATCGGGATACAGGTAAAGAGGTGTATACTGCATTAGACAGCAGTGGCCATCCACCAACCGGAGGTCTCGCCTGAGAGTGGACCTCTTCATCAGCTCTTACCAGCTTACCCCTGGTGACACCTCAGAAATCCCCGACATAAAGGATGGGTGGGAGAGCCAACTGGCTCACAGAGACCAGTTGGATCCCCGAAACAGAAGCTGGTTGGGGCTGACTGTCATGTACCCAAGGTAACGTCATGACCAAAACAGCACATCCCACAGTTTTCTGGGGGCGAGGCAGGCCACTGGGGGCAAGGGGAGCCTCTCTGCAGTGTAGACCAACGTGGTCAAAGCTGGAGACGCTGACGTGTGCACCGTATGCCTCTCAAGTCTAACCCTGACATCAGCCTCGTCGCACTCCGCCACATCTTCTCAACGGTCGCAGTCCTACTCATCCACTATAACCGGTTCTTTCAAGATAAGTGTAACGACTCTCTGCATCTGGTCTAATGCTGTTAAAACACCAATCCTCACTAGCCACTGGTATGGACATGTATCGCATGCACATTGCAGAAAGTCTAAAGGAAAATAAATTAGAAGTATGTTTAGGTAAAAGTTAAAAAAAATTGATTAGAGGTTAAAAAGTATTCACAACATTAACATACAAAATACTCAAAATATGGTTTCATAATATAGCATGCAGGGGTAAATATCTAAGAGCATGCAATCAGCCAACCAAAGCTTACATTATTGGCTCATTAATCCCCTCTATGCACTTTCAACAACATGATTTGCTAGGGTGAATATTTGTATTCGTTTCTCAGACTGGATGCATGGCAGGCACAGTCCACAGACACCATGCTCTCCACAGCCTTATGTTTAAACTATCCAAATCCCTGGTCAAATTCTTTTTTTTTAAATAGGGTACAAATATTTTAAAAAGATTCCGGAAAAAGAAACGAATCCCATGACTAGTAAAAGAGGGGGATCAAATCTAGCATGGTGTCTTGATTTGGGCCCTTGCCTTTATACATTCCTGCCTGACCACACCAAGCCGTTGAGAAGATATGGCATCGGCCTGGCAGCAAACAGATCTTGGCAGAGGCCAGCTAACAGCTAGCGCAATGTTGAATTAGCATTTGAACGGTCTTGCATCTTTTTTGTAAATGAATGTTTAGCCCTTAGTGGTTTATTCTGGTGCACATAAACTTACTTACCTGTTCAGGATCTGTGGACATAGATGGGGAGTTCAGGGATCAGGGGGATGGAAAGAAGAGGTAGGAAGGAAGAAAGGAAAGAAAGAGGAGAAGTGCAAGGAGGAGAAGCCGAAGGAGTGAAATTGCAAGGAAGGTAGGATTGACAGGACTCAAGGAAGGAAAAGCAAAAGGAAGAAAAGAAAGGTAAGACTGAAGGAAGGAAGTAAGGAAGGAAGGAAAGACAGAAGGAAGGAAGGAATTGGCAGCATGCAGGAGTTCCTCTAAACCACTGTTCCTCATTCACCAAACCACTATTCTTCATTCACTGAAATGCATGTTGCCTCAAATCCCCAAGGCACGTGGGGTCCGCTTTATACATCTTTTTTTGTCTGTCGAACCCTCTTCAAGGAAGCATCTCGCTACATGCACAGAGGCCCCCATGCATGGTCATGGGCCTGTTAAAGAGCAAGGTTCACCCCCAGCAAAAGAGTGGGACATGTGCTATAAAAAAGGGTGGGACAGGCAGAGGCGTCTACCTTGCTGCATGAGAGCTCCAACTCCGAACCAGAAACTATTTAGCAGGGTGAAATTGTTTTCCACTACATCCGAGTCGGGGTTGCAAGGGTGGGGATTATACCACTCGTAGGGACTAAACCTGTGACAGTTGACAGAGAACACACACAGACGTTTACTGTAGTGGCATCAAAACACGAGAGGAAGACAGTATAAGAGACCGATGGTAGATCGGTCTCTTCCTGGGTAGACAGGGAAGAGAACAGAAAGGTTAGTCCACTATGTCCACATATGAATATACAGTGAAGCATACCAGAGATGTCTACATAAACATCAGAACCATACTGGTTTCCAAAGGTCTTTGCAGACGTCATGAGGCATTAGTTGGATTAAGTTATTTAGAAATCCTTTACTTTAATGAAATTATAATATATACAATTGAAACATTTGATATGTCAGTCAGTCTCCTCCTCTCTTGTTGTTCCTAAACTTTTTTGCAATCCATCCATACATTTTGTGAGAACACTTTGTACTGTACGGTTATAGACACTCTTCATGCTGGCGTACTCATATCAAAGGCAATTCCCTTCCATAATTTAATCATCGGGGTCTGAAAATAACTCCATTGTCAGTTGAGAAAAGAACTAATAATCCTTATAATCTAGGAGGAGCATTAATATTCAGCAGGCGAAGCACTCAGTTCCCATCAAGCCTGTTCTCCCTCTCGCCTTCCAAACACTTCTTAAGCAAAGCAATTTCTCATTTATTCATGTTAAATATAAGTGACACTGCATTAGTAAAGGTTGATTGGTCTACAATTAAGCATCCTGACCTGATTTGGATGGTGACCGGCCAAGTGGGAGTCGGGAGCCCAATCTTTACTTGAAGTCAATTCAAGGGTTTGACAAATTCAGTCGCAAATTTGTAACGTCAAGTACATATTTGTGAGGCGAATTTATAGGACGAGATACTACTTATTAGCATATAACACGACCAGGTGTAGAGGAGATGGAGCCGTTGTCCTCTGAGGTGTGATGCCAGCATCGCTGTTTTGACAACTGTAACCTATTCTGCCACATAAAGATGAATTGCGGTATTGACAGGATGATAGCATCAAAACTGCACCTTGACAATGAAGAATGGACTTTACTTTTATAAAATGGCTTGGTGCTTGACATCTGGTGCAACAAGAAAATATTAGAAAATATAGAAAAAAGGTTTTCAAGAAAATACCTTTGAGTGCAAGGGTCCCCCCCTTGCGCTCAAATGTATTTTCTCTGATTTTTTCTCTGAATGTAGCTCAAGGACCTCTATAGGTTCCTGCCCATAACCTCTACTCCCTTTCTGCATTGAGGGAATTCTTGATTCCTTAAATAAATCCACCCATTCATTCGTTTTACTCTGGACCTTTGTTGCCAATTTACAATGCTAAATTGAGTACATGTGCACTGCGACCTTGCCGAGTCTCATGTGACTGCCGTTCCATGTTCAGAGTCCATGTCTTAGAGCACGCTTCCTACAATCATGTGCAGTCCTGGAAAGCCAATTACCCCTCTACCCAAGAACACAGAGGGCAAGCAGAACGATGAAGGATGCGGGGGAAAGACGAAGGCGGGCGCGAGTATGCAGTGGCAACACTGGCGTTTGTGGTAATGTTTATTGGCCGGTGCGGGTTGAAAGGGGGATAACTGACGCAAAAGACAAAAAGCAATAGCTGAAACATTCCCGCTTGTAAGGGAACAACATGGCTTAACCTGTCACTCAGTTTAACGCTGTCCGCCGGCACGCTGTCATTCTGTGATCCAATTACGCCAGCCTTACAGAATCTCCGGTCATCTGCAGCCACGTTGAGGGAAAACTTTGGGCAAGGTTACGGCACGGAGATAAGCAGAGGCCCCCAGGCAGGGAACACTCACCAGCAGGGGAAGAACAGCAGCAGTTATCTTTCATTTTTAAATGGAGGTTAGGTCACTGGGTGGATGTGATTATATCCCAATAAGGCCAATATCACGGAAGGGAGATCCACAGACATGGCTCCACAGACGTGGAAAGGATCAGGATTTTTTGCCGTCTTAGAAGCAGGATCAGCACGGCTTGTGTCACTGTTTTCCTCCCAAGCAATCAAATATCTCCCACAAATGCTTGTGGTTTCCTCCCATTCACACACTTATTGACAATCAATACCTCAGGGATGCACTCGAAGCGTACCAGAGGATTTTCATCAGCGGGTTTCCAAAAGCCCTCAAGGATTAATCAAGCTAAGTGGGTGGACTGCGCTCAAACTGTGCAAAACTGAATATAAATGTTCTGTTAAAGGGCCATTGTGAGTTTGGAAATGTGCCTTTCATATGAGCCTACCGTTATAGCACCATCGACACTTTGGCGGTAAAGTGCTTATCGGAACACTTTGATGTGAGACAGACTTTGAAGGGGGAGATATTGTAATTCGGAGTAGAGGAAGTGAGTTCTGGATGTCAATATCTTAATTAGATGAACTAAGGAACATTCTGCAGGACTGCTATGATCATTCCCACGTACTGCTGCCTCTGCTACTTGGCCATCCTAAAGAAAATTAATTGGATGCAGTAGATTTAATCAAGTTTATTCACAAACTAAAAGTGTAACACAGTACACTATATATATAACCCATGTACTTCCAGAGAATGTACGACAGAGAGTATTGTTCTGCTTTTTCGTCACCTGCTTCACAGCAAGTAAGCAGCTGGGCAGAAGCCATTAGAAGACACCGTGATTGCAAGATGCACTGCCATCATCAAACTGCGGCAAGTGGTGATAACAGCAGATGTCTAAACAGAATTATGCAACTTTTTGTTTCAAACGTTTTTTGGGGTTGTTCTCTACTGTGGCAGCCACGTTAAGTACGACCACATACAGCAGAAGAGGAGCGAACTCTGTTATCTTCCACTTTCACACTTTTCAATTAGTCCAGCATTCAGTCTCCATTCAAAACCCAGCCTCCATTCTCTGGCAGTCTTTTTCATTCACTGAACCTCATACGCTTAGTCACACAACGCGGCGATACACACACAAGCATACATAGATATTATGTAGTATAATCTGAACAAACATATACAACTTTAGATTTGCACAGTAAGCTAACTACTGTTAGTGTTTGGTGTTGACTTTTGTATTTAAAGTGCTCTATAGTGACCACATGCATGCATCTGACCCTGGCATGCATCTGTCTATACATAACAGTAAAGAAAAGGGAGCAGAGGGGGCAGGGGGTGAGGGGGTGAACTTACCCATAATTAGCTGATTGAGATAAAAATACATAACAAATAGGTGCATATTCTGAACCAACTTAGATGACAGTTGCCGCTTTTTTGGTTTCATTTGTGATCATATTGCCAGTAACATTCAAGAAGAAATAAAATGCACCTGCGTTAACCATAAAACTCTCGCAGGCACCGCCACTGTGGCATGACGGGCTGTCTCTCGAAAGTTTAAGAGTTAACGCAAGATTTCCTTCCTCTTATTTTCCTTTCCTCATGCTTCAAATCTCAGCCACTGGCAACAAGCTGATCGATCAACAATAAACTTTCTGTCCGTCAAAACTGTTGGCCCTGATTTTATCGACTTTGAGTGCACTAGCACAAATGTAACAGTGAGTCGACATAGAGTGTAGCCATTTTACTCGCCATTGCACCATTAGTTGTGCTTTAGTCTCCTTGCGTTAAGGTTTTAGGCTGGCCACTGTGACTCATTTCACTATCTTTATTGGTGTGATCTTGTATGGATGTCCAATGGTGTATGTTAAGCTCTTAATGAAATGCACTTTCATGAGCTTAAGGGGTAGTTCATTAATTGAAATGATGAACCATTTCATTTTATGGGATCTGATGAAGTCAACAAAATCCTTTAAACAGAAAGTAGAATAGTAGAGTAAAAGCACCACTTAAAAGACGGCGGAGGAGAAAGCCCTCAAGGAAGCTCTTCTAAAGTCATCACTGCCTGGATATTTCCTCATGAATGTTCTCAACAGTCTTGTGTTGGGCGTGACACGGGGTGTTTGAAGCATGGCAAAGAAAAGCAACAGAAAGGAAAGACGGCACAGACTCTGAGACACGAGGGAGGGCGGAGGAGAGGTGGGTGGAGCAGGGCCACAGCAGCCGTACACATCGACGGTTACACTAACCACACACACACACACACACATACACACACACACACACTCTGGCACACATACTCTCGAACACACTCGCACATACATTGTCACAGACACACACACACACACACACACACACACACACACACACACACACACACAGACACTCTAATGCACTACAGGCAATAATATAATGGCTGAGATAACTTTAGGTTTGTGTGACTATGGCCTTCAAAGCAGCACTTATCGCAGCGACTAGAACCAAAAAGTGCACAACCAGTTCTGGGCAATATTAAGCAATTATACTAAGCAATCCAACTGCCATTTCCTGTTTGTAACATCAGAACAGACTGACATTTTGTATGGCATTCATCATAACTACAAGAAAGAAGCTTGTGGCTATGTGATCCCATTATAGTTTATTAAAGGATTGGATTTAATTCTGCACTAGGACGTACGGCGGTTGATTAGTGTCAGTGAGTGATGGGCTTTTGCTACGCGAGAGCAGGAGAATGCATCGCTCAGGATATATATATATATATATATATCCTGAGCGATTTTTTTATATATATATATATACAACCTGTATATCAGGATAAATATCCCACATGATTACAAAATGATTAGTCTGCCGCTAGTCAGAGAGAGGCGATGCTCCCAAGCTTAAAGACACTAGACAGAACATGTGTGTGTGTGTGAGTGTGTGTATGTGTGTGTGTGTGAGAGAGAAGGCCGCGAGCGTGATTATGTTACCTGGCTATGACAAACAGCACACAACTGACACCCAAGTAAGCCAGCAGAATATACATCCAGATATCTGGCGAGAGAGGGTTGAGGAAGGAGAAGACCCCCGGGTTGGTGCCGTTGGGCTTGCGGTACAGTATACTTATCCCCAGCGTCATGAAGGGCTTGGAGAAATCGATGACCTTCTCTCGCACGTAGGTGATGGCCAAGGGAGCCACGGCCAGATCAGCCCTCTGTCAACGGATGGGAGGAAAAGCGCAGAGAGCAGGGGAGAGAGCGATGGGGGGAGGGAGAGATGAAGTAGAGAGGGGAAGGGGGGGTTAGCAGGACAGGTCGTAAGTCAGCTACGCTGAGAGGTTGTTAGAGGCTATCAAATTAAGAAAACAGGGCATTTTTACACACCACACACAGTCTGTCCCAGGGTACTTAAAATAAAATTTAAAGCCCCTCACTACCTCTCTCTCTTTTTCTTCCTCTCTCGCTCTCTCTTCCTCCCTCTCTCTCTCTCTCTCTCTCTGTCTGGCCTGTCACGGCCACTACACCCTACTGAACTGACTCTTTCTCCCTCTCTGGTTCACTCTGTGGATCCTACAACTCACCATAAAACTAACTGAAGCCAGGCCTTCATTTCTCCCTCAACACCAGTTTGAAAATGCAAGATTTGGCACACACAAACAGATACACACACACACACACATACACACACACACACACAAACACACACACACATGCGAGTGTTAATAAAACAGCCTGAGAAGGACGCCATTTCTCGCTTGTCTTTTAAAAGAGCGATACACCCTTCTATCCTTTTTTATGGCCACTCTATTTTTTGCAAGTGCAATAAACAGCAAAGTGAATGTCTCAAATGAGTTTAATTTGACGAATAAATCTCAGAAGTTCTCTTGACAGGGACATTCAACTGGATCACGGGGGTTGCTCGTTCTCTTATTTTCTTTATATACTATAATAATTAATGATTGAATGAGCTCAGAATTGATCACAAACGGTGTGTTTCATTTTCAGAAGCAATGTTCTTATGCCTATTTCTATATCTATAAAATCCTACTGCACATAAAAAGTGCTGTGGATTAATATATATATATATATATATATATATATATATATATATATATATGGTCCCCCTTCAGCATCACACAAGAGGTGGGGAAAAAAAGATAAGTTTTGGGAAGCTCCTGACAGGAGACGTCGAACATGTTCGGCTCCATTTGCCACGTCCTCCTCAGCCCAACTTCTCCCCGCAAGTCTGCCGCTCGACACTCTTCTGAAGGCCTGTTGGATGCAATTACTGTCCGTCTGAGTCAAGCCCCGGCTGAGGAAGAGCAGTCGGCACGCAAAGTCCACACTGAGCGTTGTCTCGCAGGGGATTGGCCATTCCAGCCAGGGAGAGGCCGGGATGACTGTCCAAGACAGCCAATCACGGCATGATCAAGAGGCAGGCCGAACAAGATGCGGTGCCGTGCGGAGCCCTGGGAGATGCAACATTGGTCTCTGCTCTTAACAGGGTCAGATATTGACTATTGGCGTTGCAGCGCCTGCTCTTCTCCTGCCCAGGCACTCTGTCCTCACCAAGCCTGAGTTAGTCCAGTCTAATGATGTAGACTGTGGGTGTGTGTGTGTGTGTGTGTGTGTGTGTGTGTGTGTGTTTGTCTATGTGTGTGTGTGTGTGGGGGGGGATTAACAAGCTCTACAGGGAGAACAGAATCTACACTCTCGCAGCACTGTCACTCCCTTCCCTCTTAGTGGAGTGAAGGTTAGTGGGAGTCCCCACACCCCCCAACACACTCCCATCTACACCACCACCATCACAACACCACCACCACCACCACCTCCACCGTTATCCTCCTCCACCACCACACCAACACCACTACTATCACCACCACCATTACCACCACCACCACTTCCCCCACCACCACTGTCCTCCGCTCCCACCATCACCACCACCACACCCCCACCACCTCCACCACCACCATCTCCAACCATCTCTATCTTCATCTCATTCCCACCACAATACTGGGATTCCATCGCAGCTTTTTCGCGCCACGGTTACTCCCCACGCTCTCCACATCATACCAACATGCGTCTGTGCACCAATAGGAATGCACACGGAGCGGGACTCACGTGGTCTATGAGCTCCTTCACCATGCCGTTCCACTGGCCCGTGAACTCGTCCTGGGCGCCGAAGCGGCCGTCCTCCACCAGGCGTACCTCATAGGTGAAGCCCAGGATGCCGGCCAGCTCCCTCAGCAGGTCGATGCAGTAGCCCTCGAAGCGGTCGTTGCCGTACAGCGGCTTGTCCGACTTCTTGAACATCACGTACGGCTCCTCCTGTAGGAGGGAAACGCAGTGGGGGGCTTACTTACTGTTGGTATACCGGAGTAAAGGGTGGGTAGGGTGGGGGGTGGGGGGGGGGGGGGGCGGTTGGAGAGGGACATAAGCCTCTCCACACGCAATACTGGACACCTTTTACCTCCCGATAAGCGATTTGTGAATAGGTGTACGATGCTGCGATATCGGCTCTCTTGAGCTGTGTTTGTGTGTGTGTGTGTGTGTGTGTGAACACCACTCCCCGGCTGGAGGATGAGAAGTGTGGGATGGCTAATCCATATCTATGTGTGTGTTAGTATGTGCCTGTGTACATGTGTGTGAGAGAGAGAGAGAGAGAGAGAGAGAGAGAGAAAGAGAGAGAGTGTGTGTGTATGTGTGTCCGCTCTGTGTGTGTGTGTGTGTGTGTGTGTGTGTGTGTGTGTGTGTGTGTGTGTGTGTGTGTGTGTGTGCGTGCATGTGTGTCTGATTTGTCTGTGCGTGTATGCGTGTGTGTGTCACTGTCTGATATGATTGTAGTATACAGTGTGTGTGTGAGCGACTGAGCGTGTGCCACTGGACCTATGGGGGTGGATGAGGGGGGCCAGACAGGCACAAAGGAGCTAATCCCCCCCATATCAATGACTCTGCTGCACCCGGGCTCCGCAGGCCGGCTGCCCGGGCTCTCAGGGCACCTCATGCACTGTCAATAAGATAAGGGATTCCGATAGACTGTCCCATACACACTCTCTCACACATGCATGCACACACATTGACACACACCAATACACATACTCATGCACAGACAATTACACAGACACAGATGCACACACACAAAAAATGCACAGATACCTACACACACACACACTCACTCACTCACTCACACAAACTCACGCAAACACACACACACTCACGCAAACACACAAATTAACACATTGCTACATTCACTCACTTCCGCACACACACACACACTCACGCAAACACACAAATAAATGCACACATACCTACACTCACAACAACTCACGCAGACACACACACACACTCACGCAAACACACAAACAAATGCACACATACCTACACTAACATATGCACACACATTTATACACACACACACACAAATGCAAATGGATACATACCTACACCCCCCCTACACACACACACACACACACAAACTTAATTTGTGGCAGCCAATCCTGGGCCCAGGTGGCAGAATAATTATAGTTATTCTTTACATTCTTTTACCACTTTTTCTCTTGATATTGTCTTCTATTTAATGAAAAATAATCCATTCAGTTGTTTTTGTTCATTCTCTAAACTTCTGGCACCATCTGTACTGGCTTTCTGCTGCTCATCAAGTCATTAAGCAAATAAATAAACAGATTGCTAACAGCTTTCATATATTCTAGTGGCTTCTGATGGGTCATTTTGAAACGAGAACTATTAAGAAGGAAACACAACGAACCACTTAACAAACCACTAATCAATACAGAAAACAGACAAGTGAGACATACTCAGCTAGAATAATAAAACAACTAAAATATATAATGTAATATATACATATAATATCTCAATTTAAGAAATTATACATAGCAGTCACGGCAAAACGGCCAATAATTTCAGGCTTTGAGGCCTTTGTTTGGTGTGATTGCACTGCTTCTGACAGGTGTTGTGCACTGCGTTGCTGCAGGTATTGCCCAGCAGGATACAGGGACTCAACGGATGTAACGCTGATAAAAGCACGGAGGGAAATACGTCCAACTCTAAGGTCATTCTCACGTTGGCCTGGATTGCACTACAACTACACAACAATAAACATTGCATGGAGAACAGAAATGCATTGCTACAGAAATGAACAGAGCAGTCACTCAAAAGGTGTGTGTGTGTGTGTGTGTGTGTGTGTGTGTGTGTGTGTGTGTGTGTGTGTGTGCGTGCGTGTGTTGCCAGCGTCTATTGGACAATACTAGATGAAAAGCAGACAAGAAAAGCAAATAAAACAGAAACACACACAAAGCAAATGTTGTAACCCGTTCACAATAAAGGCACTAGTACTACAACTATGTTTTTTTTTCTCAAACCCACAACCTTAAAAGCCAAACAGCCAGTGAACCAGAACCCACCATGCTGCTCGCAGTGTTTGATTTGGCGGTAATTGCCATGGCAACTGAGCCCTAGCTTTAGCAGAGTTAGAATTAGCATGGAGATCTGCCCAGAGCCACACAGGTTGCTCTCCATGGGTGTGTTGCAGCCTTCCAGTGTTGTCCTCAATGCAGGACTCATAGGGCAGGAAAAAAGGTAATTTTCTCCTGATTGGTATTCATCCTTCTTTTATTCATTCAACAACATGCAACCATTTATCTCCGGGCTATTTACCGCTCAATGCATTTGGGTCTTGGCTGGTGGTTGAGCCTTGGCCTCTTAGAAGTCTTTATATTCTATATATATTCTTTACATACAGACAATAGGGCACAGACATTACTCCAGAGCTTTGATGAGTGCGTGCGCGGCTCTATCTAACTGAATCCTTGGAAACGAGAGAGGAGATGTCACTAGGACGCCGATCCCACTAACCAATCACAACCTTTCTCTCGTGCAACTGAAATTAAATCAATGGCGATGCCGTCTGCCACAACAATGTAACAACCCCTAGCGATCAGATAAGCAGTCGTACCATGGCTGTGTGTCTCTGTGAGAAACGCCCATTCTGTTTCTCCCTTCATGTCCAAAACAGGCAATCTAACCTTCCTTTGATTCCTGATATGATCTGTTATCTCCATCTCTGTCTCTCTCTGTCTCTCTGTCTCTCTTTCTCTCCATCTGTGTTTCTCTCTCTCTCCATCTCCCTCTCTCTCTGCCACCGAGTTAACTATAGTAATAAGTGTTATCCAGCGTGTTACGCACAAAAGAAGCTATTGTCAGCCCATTAGCAGCACATAACCTCTCACCTTCCATCGAATGTGAAAGACGGTAATTATCATAAACAGCCACTAGACGCATTAACACTGAACACCACTTATTGCCTGCCTGTGAAACACCTGCGGCGGGTGTTGGATAGCTGCGCTGCGTTCATGTTGGGGTTCCATGTCTCGTTCACATCCTGTATTACCACGTTTTGGGAGCGTTTGGTTTTTGGTTTAAATGGCAGTTTTGTTGTACACCCAATTACTTTCCTAAAAGCCAAATTTCAATGAGATCCAAAAAATAAAAAAGTCACAGCAGTCAACAAACAAACATATGACATAAATGCAAACGGCCGTTCATCAAGAGAGAGAAACATGCCGGCACTCGCGGTTCCCGTTAATGGTGCGGTGTGGCTGGCACGGTTTCCAAAATGCTGCTCAATACTTTAATCCAAATTAATCTCATAATCACGAGCTCCTACTTCGCGCTCCGCACGTAAACACATCATCTGAAACAGGAGCGGAACCCCGGAATGAGATTACATGTGTAGCTTGCGCGCTCTCCACGTTTATCTCCCTGAGTTCAGATCCACCCGACTGTGAGCCGCTACGGCAGACAGAAGCCCATTCCTTGCGGAGGCTCATGCGTGTGCAAGAGGCCTGCAAACCCACCGCCACCTGCTCAGCCTGTCCCCCTTCCCCGTGCTATCCCTCCTCCATCTGCCCGTCGCACACAGCAGCAAGGCCGCGATTCAGATGGTGGCCGGCGCTTCTTTAATTAAAAGGCACTGGTAGAAAAAAAAAACAGCAAGAGAAGACTATCTTGGCCAACAAAAAAAGGAACCCTAATTAAGAATAAACAGCCTATGCATTTATCATCTGCAGACGCTCGCTTGCTTGCTCGGCTAAATGTAAAATTGTCGTTATTCCTATGAAACTAATTAAAAATGGCATTTTGTTTGCACAACAGCAACAACAGAAAAAAGGGGGGAAAGACATGATACTGGCTCATCAGTGCACATGAAAACTTTTATTTTGGTATAATCGATCCTGGAAAGCTGCCCATTGGCTGTAACGTAACAAATCAAAAACCAAATGAATAAATAAAATGGCAACACCTACACAAAAATGATGGGGATGTAATGCATCTCTTTCACCAAGTGTATTCATATTCAAACACTATGAAATGAAACCAACCACCCGATTGCAAACACGGCCGTTAAATACTTGACATAGCGTGATCGGTGCCCAGAGACCTTGTACTAACAGGAACGATCCGTAGCAATTGGACGCGAGATAAAACATTCTTTCATTAGCGTTTACCTCTGTGGGAACGACAGGAGCGGGTTGCGCTCAGTGCATAATTAGATCCGGGCTAATAAGGTTCCCTAGTTTATAATAATGCTAATGTCCTGCAGCTGAGCAGATGACGGCGACACTGGCTTATCGAGGCGTGTTTGAAGGATGAGGTTGCCTGGCATGCTAGATAATCCACAGGATATGATGTTACTCCAAGAACATATGTTTCACCAAGGCAACGTATTGCTTAATGATCCTTCACAGTGCGTATTTGTCATTGTAATCTAATTCCTACACAAAATGGACTAATTACAGCTTCACTTCATCTGTCTCTGTCCAAGAATGGTGAGCTCGCTCCTTCACTGTTCACGTTCTTGCTCAACCGAGAGCAAGCGGCCTGTGAGGATTAATTTGGCTTCCGGGGCCACTCTCTCTTTATTTACCCCTTTAGCGGTAGCCTAATGGCTGACTGACACGCTGCACAATGGGAGCGGATGAACGTCAACACAATGAATTCTTTCAATTAATGGCTTCGCGTGTCTGGCAAACAGAACACCTATTGGCAAAGAGAGGAAGGGTGAACGGCTTCATTCTACCCTCACACTGCCTTTTACAATATAATAATTGGAGGGGTCTTTGAGCCGATCGACTAGCACACATCCCTCATGGTATATTAGCGCAAACGGACATACTCTTCAAACAATTATGATGAGACAACACATTTGTTTTGTTTAGAACCAATTACACGATGCGAGGCACACATCTGTAAGCCAGTAAAAAAATAAATAAAGCGTGGCACAATCCATTTCATCCTGAGACTTCAAAGATTGCTGCAATGCCTCTCGAAGAGACTTTACGTCTCGCATAAAAACTAAATGAGTGATTCCTCGGGTAGATAAACTGTTGATAAGGCCGAGATCTTGGAGGTAATTACATCATGTTTTATGGATAAACATAATCCACCAAAAATTATGTGGAAATTGATGAAAGTGTGCATCAGTCAAATATAACAAAACCCAATTACTGTTAGAACCCCCCCCCCCCCTTCTCTATCTCTCTATCTCTCTTTCGCTCTCTCACTCTCTCTCCCTCTCACGGCCATCAAATATCTCCCACAGACTCAATCCCGATATGGCAATTACAGCAGTAGCAGAGTCTTAACTAATAACAGCAATCCAATCCCTTCCCAGCGTGCTGGAAGGATGGGAAGCCTGCTCACAGAAATAATAACTACCCACACTCTCTCTCTCTCTCTCACTCTCACTCTCTCAGGTCTTAATTACACAACAGGGGATGAAGATCCTCTTCAGTCCAGAATTCCAGAATCTTTTTTGTTGAGAACATGAACACAGAGGCCAGTGGCTGAGTGGATATGTAGTCTCCCTTATAAAGGGATGTATACAGGGACTAACACACACACACACGCACATACACACAGACACACACACCCACACAAACACACACACACGCAATAACAAAACAAACACACACAAAAACACACACGCACAAACAAACATTCACACATACACACACAAAAACAAACGTGTGGGTTTTTGTGTGTGTGTATGTTTTTTTGTAAAGAAATGTAAAGGTACTTTGACAAAGCTGGAACATTGAGACCCCTACCAAACAGAGTATAATCAGGTAGATTGTTGGACTGAACCCACAGCTATTCACTCAATAGCGCCTTTTATGAAATCAAAGTGGTAAGTCTGGCAGCACTGCAATCAGTTGTGTACAGAACTTCTAACCAATCCGTTGTTCAGGCTTGAGCAGGCAGTCAGCCGGTGTCCTCTTAGCAGCCCATGCTGGGGAACCAATGAGGTTGGTTGCAGACTTGTAAGAAACCTGTCTACCATGGCAAGACTTCTAAGGTGGGGTTCTGGAGGATTTTTCAGAGAGGAAAAGCTTAAAGTGAACACACCTCCTGAGATAATCAATTAAAAGGCCAGGACAGCCTGTGCTTAGCCCTCTGTAATTGCACCCACATAGATACGGCTTGGCAATTTCAGCTTGGACTGGAGGCTGTTCCCTGTGAATGCCAAATGAGATTCGAGCTGGGAGAAAAAGGAGAAAAGTTCACCAGTAGGGTAGAGACGACCAAGGAGCGGTTGGCCAGCGAGTCTGAGACGTTGGTCGTCTTGCCCTTCTGGTTGTCGGTCATGTTCAGGCCGCTTGGAGGATCCCACGTCCCGATCTGGAGACAAAACATTACTCAGTCAACGATCAACTATCAATCAGGATTTGTTTTTCCCCCTCCATACAAACAATCAATATTTGAATTGATCTGTAGAGTGGGTTTACAAAGATTAAACAAAATCCAAGATACACACACACACACACACACACACACACACACGTACTCACACACACACATGCGCCCACACATGCGCCCACACACACAAACACACACTGTTCCTTATCTTGGATGCATGCAGAGAATAGCAGCGCCTGTAGGACACAGTTGACAGCTCTGTGAACTCTGAACACTGTCAAGGCGTTCCACTTGATTGCTCATACTGAAAGTACTGCAGGGGAGAAAATATAAGAGATGATCTAGGGTGAGGACCACCCTCCCACACCCCCACCCCCCCACCCCCACTGGCCTCCCAACCCCCCTACTACCACTAAGCTTTCTGCACATCCGTTTTTCTTTGCCGATAGGAAAGCCTGCCGGTCAGCATTACAGGTGGCCCGATAGGCTGATTGAGCTCCGTGTGTGTGTGTGGTTGTGGGAATGTGTGGGTTTGTGTGTGTATGTGATTGTGTGTGTGTGTGTGTGTGTGTGTGTGTGATTGGGTGTGATTGTTTGTGTGTGTGGGTGTGTGTGGATGTGTGCGTTCTAGCATGTGTGCATGCGTGTAGGTGTTAGCGTGCGTGGTGGTATGAGTGATTGCGTGTGTACGTGTCTGGATGTGTGGGTGGATGCGTGTGTGTGTGTGTGTGTGGGTTGGTGTGGGTGAACGTCTTGTGTTTTGTACACTTGCATGCTGGGAGGGAGTGATGGTGGGAGTGTTCTAAGCAGAGAGGATGAGGACCGCATCTCAACAAGTTGTCCTCTCTTAAACCCCCTATAATTATAACCCCCACACCTCACCCACCCCACACATCAACCACAATCCCCGGCCCCCAGAGTTTCAACCTCACAGCGCCTCCACCACATCCACCACCACCACCACACTTTTATGTAATGCTTGCTGCAACATGAACCACCCCATATGGGGATAATAGATATCTCTCTACTCCGTACTCTCCCACCCACCCTAGACTCCCCCACCACCCCACCCTAGACTCCCCCACCACTCAACCCTAGCCTCCCCCAACCCCCACCCTAGACTCCTTGACCACTCCACCCTAGACTACCCCACCCCCGAACCCTAGACTCCCCCACCTCCCCACCCTAGACTCCCCCACCACTCCACCCTAGACTCCCTGTGCCTATGAAGAGCATCCTCACCAGGGGCCACAAACACTAACGCTACCGCTGCTAGACATAACAGCTCCTCCAGCATTAGGGACCAGGGAGGTGAGTGTTTATGTGTGTGTGTGTGTTTGAGATGGGGGGGAGGGGGGGGGGGGGTGGCATGCTCCTCTCCTCTTCATGCCCCAAGACGGGTTTTGTTATTGCAAATCAACTCTTTAATTCAGTCTTCATGAGGCTGGAGGGCTTCTGAAGGTTTTTTTATTAATAGGCAAAAATTATTCATGGAGGTGCGGATGCACAAAGTAGCGAAGGGAGAGAGGGGGTCGGGATCTGAGCTCCTCACACAGGTGTGGGGGTGGGGAAGATGCAGGAGTGTGGAGTAGGCGCTGCTCCTTGCAGGAGTGCCCACAGTACCTGCGGTGTTAAGCAGGATTCGCCAATTCTCCCGGACAAATCTTAAGTGACTTCTAAACGCTGGGGAAATCTCATTTCGAGGCAAAGGATGCATAATGTACACAATATTCATGATCTGCGCGCCCGGAGGCACTGACGTTACAGCATGTGCTCTGGCACAAATATGAGAGGTGCCAAGACACAAACAGAGGCCAGCATGAAAGGATATATACTAAGGCACACTCACACATACTGTACGCACGCATGAACACATACACACACACACACACACACACACGAGGCAGACATGAGTGCGAGTAAACAACCTTCTCCAGTCCCTCCTCTTTGAGACTGATGACATCCAGGTCAAAGTCTGTCCTTAAGCCATTGGTCCTGTTGAAAGTGATCCTTCCAGTCAGGCCATCCCAATGGGCCTGGATAGAGAGCGAGGGTGAGAGAGGGAGAGGGAGAGGGAGAGGGAGAGGGAGAGGGAGAGGGAGAGGGAGAGGGAGAGGGAGACACACACACACACACACACACACATTGAGAAGATTGCCCATTGAAAAGCTTAAATGTCATTCTGAAAGCAAGGTTGAACGGAACAAATCCTCGGCCATAGACGATTTCACATGTGTCATACACACACAGGCAGAAACACACACACACACACACACACACACACACACACACACACACACACACACACACAAACATGGACTGACACATATTAGCACTTCCTCCCAGTCTAAAGGTAACTACATAGGCTAGTTTTACAGAGGCTAGGAAGGCTTTGTTGGTAGAAAGAGGGCAATTGTTTGACGTGTATGGGCATGAAGAGGCTTTTGATAGAGAACAATTCACCATGAAAGTGGCTGAGAAGCAGTAAAAGCCTTTTTTCAAACAAGGCAAATGTTTCCCTCGTTACCCAGGGTGTGCTGTGGGCTGCTGACTCTATCTTTAGAAGATGTGGGAGTCACAGGTCTGGGCATTATTCATCACTCGCTCTGTCAGGAGGCCTCAGTCTTGTCCTTCAGTTCTGATCTCATTGACTGGATACAGTCCCCATCCATCCCATTATGTGATTCACTGGGAAGGTTGGTAGTAACGTTGTGCTGTGAACTATTCCACAGTAGCAGGCTTCGTCTAAGACCACAGATGTTGGGATATGGGTACGTATTGTAGAGACAGTTTTGTCAAAAATGTAGAGGGTCTCGCATGTCTTTCCTGCTATGTGTTCACCAGATGATGATGAATTTTGGTGACTTTCTGTGAATTTGTGCAGACTACGCTCAGAATTACAGAAGCAGAACTATGAATGTGTGCACCGGTGAAGATACCTCTTGTCGGCTATATCAGGCCGGCATCTAATTTGGCGTTAACTGATAGTTTTGATACTTGTAATTGTATGATAGACATACATGAATAAAGCGTAGAGCCTAAGCAATGTGTAACATGCAAGTGGATGGCAGTGTTTCTTCTCATCCTAGTTTTAATAATTAATAATAAAGTAAATGCATTGTCGTTTGTTGTGGCCAGTTCTCTGCCCTACTCTTAGTATAGAACCATGTAGCACAAGGCGGTATTACAACTTTAAGCCTGTAAGCCTGTGTACCCCTTCATCCCCAGTGAGCACAGGCAGTAGTTTCAAGCACAGCAGAGGGTCAAGCTAGTGCAAACAGCAGTCTTTATTTGTTAAGAACTGTCTTGCTCCTAGAACAACGACATGAACTGAAGGGCTCTAGGACCCAGGGCAAGGCCTCACAGAAAGGACAATGGCATCAGCGAGAGAGAGAGAGAGAGAGAGAGAGAGAGAGAGAGAGAGAGAGAGAGAGAGAGAGAGAGAGAGAGAGAGAGAGAGAGAGAGCGACAGAGAGAGAGAGAGACTGACAGACAGACAGAACAAGACAGAGAGAAACAAAGACAAAGAAAGATATAAAAGGCAAGAACATTGACAGATAAATAGACAGAGAGTGGAGAGGAGGAAAAGCTGGCAATTTGAATGCCAAGCAATTATGTTGCTTTTTATAAACGTCAATTTTGAAGTGTAATTGTCTGCAATGGCCGCCAACCCTTTTTGCACTCTAAAACCTCAACCCCCATCTCTTTTAGCCCCCTGTGTGTGTGTCAGTAGGCCTGAGGACCCTGCAAGGTGAAAGGGTTGCCGAACCCGCCCTTTTATACCCACAGTAGAGCTTTGGAACAGCTGGCCCAGTTTCACTGACAGAAAGCATGCCATGGAATAATGATTTTAAAGCCATCAAATAATGTCCAACTCTCTATCTCTCTGTCATGACTGAAATGTACAATAGCTGTCAGGTGAGTTGCTATCCTACCTCCTTGTCATGGAAAGGTTGTAAGCCGAAGGAGAAAAGAAAGATTCATATTTCAGTGCACATGCATTGTATTTCCATTTATGTATTTATGTATATGTATATGCATGTATTTGACGTTTTCTATAATTGCCCAGGAAAACCTGCTCAATCTGAATTATCATTTTGCATCTGTTTTAATTAATGTGTGCACATGTGTCTGTGTCTGTGTGTTTCAGTCAATGCATGCATGTGCGTGTGTGTGAGTGTATGTGTGTGTTTGTGTTTGTGTGTGTGTGTGTGTGTGCTTGCATTAATGTGTGTGTGTCAGTGTGTGTGTCTGTGTGGGGGGGAGCATGAATGTGTGTCTATGTGTGTGTCTGTGTCTGTTCATGTGTGTGTATACGTGTAAGGGTGTGTGTGTGTGTGTGTGTTTATATCTGTGTGTGTGTGCATGTATATGTGTCTGTGTGTATGTGTGTGTGTATGTGTGTGAGTGTGTGCGTTGGAATCCTCTACCTCTTTGATGAGGGCCATGAAGCGGTTCCCAAAGCGCCAGGGCTTGTGGCGGTTGCACTGCAAGGAGCTGACGGTGATCTGCTGAGACTGTTGCACGGCCACGGCCACCACGTGCACTGCATCATACATGAGCGCCGCGTCCGTCTGCACACACAAGTCAAGTGGAGGAAGAACAACAACTCAAATGAATAAATCAATGAATAGGATGTGTGAGGCGATTCATCCGTTCTGTGCATTTTGACAGATGAATCGCGGTCTCAGATCAAAAGAGGATCAACGTCTGCGCGGGAACGCGTTGGTTTAAATCTGCACTGAGAAATCCACGGGCGATCTGGGGTCCACCTGCGGGTGAAGGAGCACGTGACACTTTAAACATTTTATGTTTAAAGTGTTGTACTTTCCACGACAATGGCGGGATGTGAAATGGGCATAGTTAAATAGCCTGGCAGGAAATTAGACTAACAATAACAAAATAATCAGAGGAGCTCTTCAAGCTTGACACACTCAGACAGCTCTGACATTCTGAATGTGTGAGACACGAAGTGCTTGCTCTCTCTTACTCCTCTGCTACATGTCTCCCTCCACCAGCTCTCTCTCTCTCTCTCTCTGTCTATCTCCCTCTCTCTCTCTCTCTCTCTCTCTCTCTCTCTCTCTCTCTCTCTCTCTCTCTCTCTCTCTCTCTCTCTCTCTCTCTGTCTCTCTCTCTCTCTCTCTCTGTTTCTCTCTCTCTGTCTCTCTCTCTCTCTCTATCTCTCTAACAAAGCCTTGACGGAAGGAAGACAGTGAGCCAAGATGGGGCACGGCTATCGCCAAGGCTATCAGAGAGGTGCCAGTCAGCCACACTCCACCAAAGACACCCCTAATTCCACAATCCCTCCCCAAAAAAAGAAAAGAAATCGAATTAGTATTTGTCTCGCTTGATTGAAAAGCAATCACAACAGCTCTCCACATTTGTTGTATGGATATCACGGCCCTAGGGTGCGTCAGAAAATCACTGTCCTGCAGAATGAATCCCTCGCAAACCTGTCATTTTCTCCCATTCAAGGCCTGATTGGTGCCTGGATGCTGGAACTCCTGAAGGAGACGCAGGCTGGTGGGTGATGGGTAACAGTGAAGACGCATTTTCCCTGCCGGTCTAGCGTGTGTGTGTGTCAGCTGGATGTCTGCTCATATGTTCAGCCTGTGTGCCTGTATGTGTGTGTGTGTGTCAATGTTTTTGCTTGATTGAAAAGATAATTAATACAATTGAATGTTTTGCTGTTTCTAATAAAAAAACAAATATAATCTATGGACCATCATCCTCCACGGTGAAGGAAAGACCAGGTTTGTAGAAATAATAGTAAAAAATGTACTAAGGAAGATAACAATGGGGTTCACTGGCCCATAATTCTTTGCAGTATGGGTGTCACCTGGAGGACATGTGTTGGACTGCCGTGGGGGTGGGGCAGGAAGGAAGGTGAAGGAAGAGGAAAGAAGGGGTAGGAAGGTGAAGAGGAAGGGGAAGGAAGAGGGAGGACGGGGCAGAGGAAGGGAGAGGCAGTGAAAGGAAAGGTTAGGCAGGGGAAGAGGAAGGAAGGGGAAGGAAGGGGAAGGAAGGGGAAGAGGAAGGAAGGGGAAGGAAGGGGAAGGAAGGGGAAGAGGAAGGAAGGGGAAGGAAGAGGAAGGATGTGAGAGGGAGGGGAAGGGGAGGAAGGGGAGGGGAGGGGGGTGAAGGGGAATGAAGGGGTAGGAGAAGGAAGGGAAAGGAAGGGAAAGGAAGGGAAAGGAAGGGGAAGGAATGGGTAGGGAGGGGAAGGGTAGGGAGCCTGGCAGCTGTAACAGGGGAGGGGCTCCAAGTGATATATGATTGTCAGCTACATGGCAGCTAGCTAGCACACCTCGCAGCCGCTGCTGGTCGCTAGTCACATTGTGATGTTGGATTTTGGAGTCGCCAACTCCAAGCCAACACTCACAGATACTCACAAGCACATGCAGACACACACGCCAGGGCTCAGGGCCCATGGTGTGTGTGGGGTGGGGTGGGGTGGGGTGGGGAGCGCTCATAATAACAATGTAACACTCTGCCAGTCAATTCTCGTTGGGTGATACGGTGAGCCGGTGATCCGGTGCGAGGGCTGTAATGGTTTATGAGAACCGACGCTGCCCACTGCGACGCTCTTCCCTACTGAGGAGGAGCTACACAACATATTTTCAAACACGCAGCAAACATGTCACACTACCGATAAAAGAAAACCAGAATGGATGGGACAAAAACGAAGTAGGTATTTGTAATCCAAGCAGGCTGGCAAATATTTATTTTTCTCCTGGCGTTGGAGCTAGGGAGAGAGGAGCTGGGGAGCAAGGAGCTAGGGAGCTAGGTGGCAGGGAACTGGTGGTCGTGACTTGAGAAGAATGCTGGAGGGTGTCTGATGGGTGGGTGTGGGTGGGGGGTATGGTGTTATGTTGGTGGGGGTGTAGGCAGCTGCACAGACACAGGCATGTTTGACTCTCTTCTCTCATTCGGTGCGAACATCAGAAGTGCACATCAGGGATGGAGTCTCGCGAGTGATTCAGCGCCACTGCCACTTCTCTCCATAAACATCTCATTAAAATCAATTATGTCACCCCTGAATGAAATTAAAGCTAAATGCTTAAAAAGCTGCTTTTCCCAGGTGCCAGCCAACAAAAGGAGTACCCCTGTCTATTTCTCCACCTCGTTTTTTCCCTCTCTGCTCTCCATGAGCAAATGGAAAGTGATTTATAAAATCACCCTAACTCAACATTTTTTATGGATTGTTAAAAGCACAAAGTACCCTGATGCATTGGCAACATTGTTGCCTGTTGGCCCGCTCATCAGCATTGCCATGGTAACAGAGTGGTAAAAAATTGCTTTCTCTGTGGGCTACGAGTCCAGGTAAGTGTGTCATCTCCTGACCATCTCGTTTTGGTTTTATTAATGGTTTTCAGAGATGTCAGTGCTGCTCACAGGACTAGGAGATACTGGGGAATAAGACACTGTATAATACACCTTATTCTTGAAATAAGAAATAAAATGGCTGCCGATACTCTGGGGGTGTGCAGCGGGGGATTTAGAGGGGTTGGCTATGCAGAAGGGCCCGCGGTCACGCTGATGTATCTCCTTTGATTGAAACATAAACACCTTGAAGAGATGGTGCGGTGGGTTCGACACAGGCAGCAGCTGAGGAAGGTGGAGACTGTGTAGCATTTTGTGGGCCGAAACGGCATTTGAATCAGGCCAGCCATCCGAGTATCCCGATGATAATCCCGGCTCCCCCTTTGCTAACTACAACAGCAACAACAACAACAACAACAACAACAGGATCACTCAATCTGCACCATTAGTTTCTAGAATGGAGAGCTTATAAGTTCGCCGCTGCGGCCAAGCTCTACATGAGGACGTGTGATGCGTCGTGGCCCAGCGATGACATGATACGGGTGGGGAGCACCGCTGACCAGGATGCCTCAAGCCCCTGAGTGAAGTGTTTCCTGCGGGCTGAGTCCTTCCTGTCTCTTGTTTGCATGCACCAGCACAGCGTGGTGACAGCGATTGTAGTAGCGGCGTCCTGCCAGCGCCCAGGTTGGTGGTGTAATGTGTCATGTTGATGTTGCATGCGCACATAAACAATCAGCTCTGGTGACAACACACTCACAGCAGTCTGCCTTCTCCCATGGGTTGAGCTTCTGATGATGGAGCAAGCAGGCTGGGCTGCAGTACAACGGATCGTTGTTGTAAAGTATGGTGTGAGTATCAAATAAAAAAGCCGGGGCGGCCAGTGATTATAAACTGTATCAGGTGAGCTAGGCTTTAGAATGGTTAAGGGAGGATGTGTGCGGTGGGCGCAGTCCATGTAGACGAGGTCCATTTCCTCAGCCTTTATAGGCAATTTAATCGTGTCTGACGTCGGCCCTGCCCAAAAGTATTGATCAGGAGGAACAAAGTGACTGCCTGATCAATAAGGGAACCAGTCACAGTGAGAACATGGCCCCAGAGGACAACCCTTACCTTATGTATCAGCAGCACACACACACAACAACCTGTCCCATCACCACGGCTGGGTCGCTACAGAGGAAATACAACCAATCCTGCACAACACCAAGTAGAGAAAGAAAGGAAAAGAGAACTGACCCAAATGCAGTGTTCATGCGCAACCTTTATGTTAGCCATATATGCTAATTGATATACCCCCTTCTCCTTTTTGAAAATAAAACACAATAAAAACAAGCCACACACCCATACATGCAGACACACACACACACACATCTTTCTCCTGCATGTGATCTGATCTCTCTACACACATGAAATCAGCAGCAGGGCCATTAGGCGGACGGCTAACGTGACGGCAAGGGGGAGAAGAAAGAACATGTCGCTTATTCCCTCCATTAGCTTCATTAGCACGAGAGGCTGAGGCAGATTAAGACTGCAGCCAGTCAAATGATGATGTGATCTGGCAGGGTTATCTGTTATTTCAGGCCCCGGTCGTTCGGGCGCCTGCATTGTTTGGGGAACGGCTTGTAATGGGATGTGATGCCGTGGAAAACCTCCAGGGTCTGTCATCGCTTCTGGCGCTGGTGGGGCTGCTGCTCCAGACTCTCTGATTAAAGCAACACAACTCTCAAAGGTCTCATATGGCTTGGGCCCCGCTCACTCCGCTGTGAGAGCTGAACCCACCCCCACCCCCCACCGCACAACATTCTCCCCCCCTCACCTCCACCATCACCACTACCTCGCCCTCTGCCTCACCTTGAGTCTGCATGCCCTCATTCTGCTCCTTCCCAGACAGCCGTGGTGGTAGTAGCACACGTCCACTAAACAACTACCTTATGCTGTCTAATGTTATTTTTCTGTTTCTCTCCCGCGTTCTCTCTTTTTCTTTCCACCCAACAGAATCTAGCTTATACCCTCCCCACTGCTAAGAACAGTGGGGGGGGCCAGATCACGATCCAAAAACATCTGTTTGATTGTCGCCGAGTTCTGTAGCGTTGTGATGTTGTTGCATGAGGAGTGATTAATTGATATGCATCTGTAGGAGATACACTGTGTGTGGTAGTGTCTGTGCTTGTGTGTCTGTTGTGTGTGCGTGTATGTGTGCATGCATGCATGCATGTGTGTGCGTTCATGTTTGTGTCTGTGTGTGCAGACATGTGTGTATTTGTGTGTGTGTGTGTGTGTGTGAATGTGTGTGTGTGTGTGTGTGTGTGTGTGTGTGTGTGTGTGTGTGTGCAAGTCCGTGTATGTGCAGACGTGTGTGCATGTGCATGCTTCCTCAATGTATTCTTTCAACAGAATGGTTATTGCCCTTTTTTTTCTCTAGCCTAGTGGTTTTCCTGCCGAGCAACAACCCCCATCACAGAGGAACCGTATCGATATCTGAGCACTCAATGACAAAGTGGCTTTGCGGGGCTAAATTAATCATAAAAGGTGGGCCAGACTGCGGACATAGATCGTGTGTTTCCCCCGGCTTGTTGGGTAACAAGTAATCTCCCGAATCAGACTTCAGATTCAATTTTAAAAAATGCCCTTTGTTTCCGCCAATCATGCTGTTGGAGGCGGGGCTCTGTAAGGACATAATTGATGAACACAAACTGGAAATACACTTATTGAAGTCCCCCTCTGATTGCTTCATTCACTCGTGGGAATAAAAGAAAAATCTGTAGAATATTTCCGTGACGAAACAGGAAACAAGGCGTAGCTCAGTCCCTCCAACTCATTTGTTTGTTAGCGGCCCAGGCTCTGTGAAGTCTCCCCCCAGAAGGTCTGCTATGACATAGTAGGACTGCTGGATCCGAGACTAGCTAACAAGTGTCGCTGGGACTCTGGTGGAGTACAAGGTGAGACTGAAGGTGAAAGAGAGGGCAAGTGCAATCACACGTCAATTACAAGAGCTTAGTGTGTACCCAACTGCATTCTGGGATTGTCACATTCCCAGACAGTCGCAGGGTGGATAAAGTATGACATGCTGCCCCACAACCACGCCCAGCACCTCCCACCTATATCACCGTAGCCCCTCCCACCCCTACCACCGCAGCCCCTCCCACCCCTATCACTGTAGCCCCTCCCATTACCAGCCCCTTCCACCACTAACACTGTAGTCCCTCCCACCATGACCACCAGCCCCTCCCACCACCAGCACCGTAGTCCCACCCACTACCAGCCTCTCTGCCCACTACCACCGTAGCCCCTCCAATCACCCCCACCAGCCCCTCCTGCTCCTATCACCTTAGCCCCTCCCGCTAACAGCCCCTAGGACAACTACCACCAGCCCCAGCCTTGCAGTGTTAGTCAGAGTAAGATGGTCATCATGCTTACTGGTCTTTGAAATGTATTGTCAGTCTGTCAACCGTATATTCTATTTTATATATTTTTGACACGGGTAAACATATTTGCTTCCTTCCTTGCTTTCATGCATTCTCAAACCTTGAGTGGAACCTTAAACTGTAGACAAATAAAGAAAGAGACGGGAGACAGGTACGCGCCGGCCTGCCTTAAGGCTCCTGTTTATTTCTGCAACTCCGCCAGAGGCAGAGTTCCAGATGGGTTTTAGTCTTATTCTCTCAGAAAATCTAATGTTTTCTCCGAAATCTTTCCCATGGCAACCACTTTTCCACTCAAAACTGCCTCCGGTGACCTATCCCTTTCAAATAAGGAAAGCTCTGTTAACCTAAAATACAATTTCTGTGTCGGGTAGGAAAAAAAAGGATACAAATAAAACGAAACGAGAATCTTACAATATAAAAGAAAAACACAGAAGAATGACAGCAATGCGACACTGTTGCCGTTGAACGGTGTCATAACAATGTGCCTCAATAGGGGAGGAAATTGACTGTGTAACAGCAAATCATTACCATGGCTGGCTTTCCTTTGTAATGACAATGTGTGTCTCTTTATATCCCATCACAGTATGTTCCCACCCAACTCCCCCCCCCCCTGGCCCCCAGGAAATGACTCCTGTAGATGACGTGCTGGCTGACATAAGTGTGATAGTGACTACAAGCTATTAAGTGGTGTGGTGAGGCTCTATAGGGTATGCAGGGGTTCAAAACAATGTGATGGGGACACTGGTCAATGACAATGCCAATGAAGGCAGATGCTGACGGCAGTCTCATTTTGATATACGGAGGCATTATATACACTCATGGTAAATGGGTTTCCTTCTGTAATGGGATGAGGATGTGTTGAGATGCTGTGATGGGGATTCACAAATGCATTAGAAAATGTTCAAATTCATACGGGGGATGATACATATTTGTCAAATGCATACACAACAGATGCACAAATATTTATATTTGAAATAAGGGCGGAAGAAATTAAATAATGAATGTGATGTATGAACATTTGTATTTAAGGAGTTTAATGCATGTTGGTTAGTTTGTTTCTTATATGTCTCATAAGTATCTCATAAGTATCTCTAACCCTAGTATTATGTTTGTTTTTACTTTTGCAATGTGTGTGCATATGAAATATGTTTGTGTGATCCCTCTAATAAAGTAACTACAAGTAGTGTGTATGTAGAGTTGTCTTGGCCACCAGTCGGCCTGTAGTTGACTCAAAAATTGAAAAATGTCCTGACAAGTGTCTAAATCTAAACATATTGACGGGCGTAGAAAATCCAATCATGCCAAACACTAAGCGCAGCTCGTTGTATAACTGCTCTGTAAGCCAAGAAAATAAAAATAAAAGCTAAAGGGCTTCCTACATTTCTAACAGTAGGCAAAAAAAAAAAGAATACAATAAACAGTGAGAACCACCTACAGCATCAACACAGAGTCCATTATAGAGAGTTTCATCGCCAGGCTGTGTATTTAACAGCCCATCTCAGGGTTGCAGCCAAACGGCAGAACTGCATCGTTGGGACAACTTGGTACAACATTATCTTTACCTCAGAGAGAATGATAGCTTGCTATTTAAATTCATTAGCAAACAGTAATAGATTTACTTTTCTTAATTATTCTTCCATTCACTTTAGTCCGCCCAATTTCCCCAACTTCCCCCGAGATTAGGAGTTTGTTAGGAGAGTTTTTTTTTCCATTTTAATTCCTTTTCACCACACATGCTATTTCCCGCCTCTTTCCCAAGTTTTCTATTGTGTGTGTGTGTATGGTGCATGTGTGTTGATTAAAAAGAGACTATGAAATTTCAATTCACAAATTACACAAGCTAATCCTCCTCCTGAGATTTCCTCAAAGGGCGGGGGGGGGGGGGGGGGGGGGGGGGGGAGAAAACCGTGTACGGCTATGTTCTGTCCACGGGCAACATGCACAAAGCATGTGTTGATCTAGGTCAGTTGGCTGGGATTGCTGTGTGTTTGTGTGTGTGTGTGTGTGTGTGTGTGTGTTGCACAATGTGTATGCGTGTGTGTGTGTGAGGGTGTATCTTTGAGGGTGTGAAGGAAATAACATCTAAGCATGTGGGCATGCGGGTCCCCCATTGGTTCTTTAATTTACTCTCCTTGAAAGATTGATTCAGAGGCAGTACATCACGTTGACATTGACGAAGGCTCTTTCTATGTCAATGTCAAAGATGGCCGCTGTCACGGCAGCCAATCTGCTGGTCCTTCCGTTGTGATTAAGGATCTCTTTTAATTAGTGATGAGCCAAGAGAGATAGCTCAATGTCGCTCAAACATGAGGTCAATCACCTTCATGAACTCCTTGCATTGCACTGTTAAAAACCCCACCCTGATCATGGACTGTGTAGAAAAAGAAAAACTTGATGCCAAAACAAGTCTTGAATTGTAGAAGAGAATCAGTTGCTCTGAATCAATCCCCAGGCTGCTACTACTATATATCTGCAATGCTACCTTCCAACGCGTGGATGAAGCTGTTTCAGTGAAATGGACGTAACAGATCGTCTCTGTCAATGCGTGCTTGGCAGACGGTAAGCAGGGGAGTGTGGATGGGGAGGAAGGGAGGGGGGTTACACCAGAGAGTGTGAAAGGAATGAGAGCGAAAGACAGAGAGAGAGGTTGAATGAGAGAGAGAGGTTGATAGAGAGAAAGAGAGCGGTTAAGGGAGATAGAGAGAAAGAGAGAGACAGAGAGACAGAGAGAGACATAGAGAATTATAATAAGAGGGACTGGGAGGAAAAGAGCAAAACAATTAGCCACAAGGTCCCAGGGATCATAAGTAATAATTTGAGTGAAATTAAGTAGCAGGTTTAACAGGCAGGGATTATTTCACATTCGCCTTCTCCTGGGGGAAATCTGGCTCCTTAATTGAGTTAGTGCTCTTTGTTTGGCAAACACTCCAGAAGTGGGCCAAAGACGACCACTGTGTCTCATTACCAACACACCCAGACAGACCCATCCCCCTATCCATCCCCAACCCTTTCCCCATCCAGCCACCACCACACCCCACCCATAACCCATCAATATCCCACCCAAACCCCACCAATACCCCACCCATCCACCACCCATACCCCACCCATTCCCCGCCATACAATCCATACCAAACCCATACAAACGTTTTTCTGAAATAAATTTATTTTAATGAACTGAAACAAAAGATAGGTACTCTCAGAGTTCTGACAAAGTGTTTGGTATTCTAGTGTACTTGGAGAACACACAATTTGTTCTCCCCCATACTCCCCCCTTTTTCTGTCTCTCTCTTTGTTTTTGGAAGACTGTTACTTTGAGAGAGAGAGAGAGAGAGAGAGAGAGAGAGAGAGAAAGACCGAGAGAGACACCATCACAGTGCTGGCCAGGAAGGCAGCAAAGCAGAGAAACCCAATGGAGTGTTAAATAGGAAATCATCAGCTGTTTCAGCTGTAGATCTAATGGTCCTAATGTCTAAGGTCTAATGCTATGCTGGGCCATTCCCTTTGTTGCCCTGCATCCTGTCTTTACCTTTATTTTAGTTTGTAGTCCTTTGTTTCACAGATATCGCAAATGTAACACAACCCATGTATTCTCTCGATTCTTTGTCTCATCGACTCCCCCATTTTCTTTTGGCCCTCCTTCCCTCATCACGGTGGTGAATGCAAGGCCCGGAGGTGACGGAATCTCCCCGTGTCCGCGGCGGGCCATTTGAGTCGCTAAATGAGTGTGCGTGTGCGTTCTCCTCTCTTCCAACACCTCCTCCCTCCCCGCCTGAAAGACTCCGGGTGTCTCTCAGCAGGGGGCCTCTCCATTAGAGATACAATCATTCGACCACACTCCCACCACTGCACGCACACACAGACACACACACACACACACACACACACACATACTAACACACACACAGACACACACAAACATACACTAACACACACACGCACACACACTAACACATACTTAAAGACACATACACACACATTAACACACACACACACACACATACACACACACAAGCCCCTACGTCTCTTTACCCAGACTTGTCAATTTGCAACCCCAGGCTAATGGCTAAACTCATGATGAAAGTCATCAAACGTTATGGCTTTAAAACAGGCTGGCTGATTGAAAAACCTTGGAGTTCTGCGATTGTTTACACCATGCTGAAACCGTGGAGAGCTGTTAGGTGAGGCCCCCGTGCTCTCCCTGATACGTAGACACACAGAATGGCCTTGTTTTGTTTCAGCCAAAGAGCTTAGCGGCCCCATTTGTTCTATAAGAGAGCTAATCAATCCCTGATGGTCTCCTTAGGTCTGTGTATACCTCCCGTTAGAAAATGGTGGAAAATGATAGATATAGATATTGAGAGAGGGAAAGCGAGAAAGAGACGCAGGGAGAGAGTTAAACGATTGAGAAGAAGACAAAGAAAACAGCCCTGAGCACACAGTTAAACGTATCAATTTCAAATAAATCCCCAAAAATATATTATACCGCTAAACAAATGACATTTTATTCATAAGGTTGATTTAAGATGACATTTGAAGATGACATATTACACTTTGTACTTCACACAACAGAGTTTGTGGAAGGATGCATTTCTGGCTCAATTAAAATGCTGCTAAATATTGGAACTTTAACACTTTAGCATACACGAACATTGTCATACTATGGATTATATCCTGGAAGGCCCGAAACAGTTTACATTATATTATAATGGAAAATTATGTTTGGTCAGTAACTAAGTACAAAAGTTAATTTTTTTTATTATAATGGCTAATGTTTGGTAAGTATACGCGAAGTAAAAAAGAAACACGAAACTGAGAGTCACTAAATTGCGTGTGTCCTTTACCTGTGAATGTGCGGCCCTGACACAAATTCGTAATCTCAACAACTGCCTGCTGGTACAGAACACTGAGTTTTAATTATTTAGCTTCCTCCTAATGTCCATGTTTTAATTAATGACTTAATTAATCTTTATTTTGCTCCAGAGTAGTGCAAAGGTTCAGAATTCCTTGGACACATCTAGCATCCCAGCAGCAGCAATAGTAGTATAAGTGGTATAAGCAGAGGTAGTAGTAGTAATAATAATAATAAATTGTATTTATTTAGCGCTTTTCTAAGTATTGAAAAACACTTTACATGATAAGGAGTAAAACCTAAATATCAATATTCACAGAAGACGATTTAAAGTTTAAAAATGAACAGGCAGAAAGAAGGACAGATAGGAATGGAGAGTAAGATGTTTAAAGCAAAGTATTAGCATAGTGGTAGTATTTGTATAATTAGATAGAGTGATGAGAGGGTTATAACATCTCTAGACTACAGCACACATCTCTAAGCGACCGTGATTATCAATTCCACAGACGGTAGGCTCTGCTGGCCTGGCCTCAGCCTTCACGGCCAGGAGAGACAGCTTGAGCAGCTATTCAACTGCTAAAGCAGGCTTGGTAGCTGTGGGAAGGGGACCTTTGATGAGA
Organism: Lota lota; assembly: GCA_026745465.1. Classification (NCBI taxonomy): domain Eukaryota; kingdom Metazoa; phylum Chordata; class Actinopteri; order Gadiformes; family Lotidae; genus Lota; species Lota lota. The sequence goes on from JACYXH010000648.1 coordinate 525,693, forward strand.
CACTCTAATGTTCAAGGTATGAAGAGTAAGGTAAAAAATACATTAAATCAAACATGCTGCTGAAATATTTTGATTTTGTCGTTTCTTTTTTCATTCTGAGGTTTTCGTCACCAGAGCCCTGAGGCTGCAGCTTCAGTTCTCTTGGTATGTGCGTGGTTCAGAAAGTTTTTAGATCTGCGGTTTGACTCAACGGTTGCCGTGCAAGCCTTCCCTTGACAACAGGTCACAGAAGGGGTGATAATGAGACGTCAGTCGTCGGGGCCGGGGATGACTCAGCCACTGTGAAGCTGTTTGGCCCCATTATTGTTAAAGCAGGCAATTGACTTTTCAGACTCCAACTACGAGTATTAAACCAAATCAACCATGTTTAATTTGATGATCTGCAAAGAGTAAGAAAAGGTAATGATGTAGCATACTAAAAAGAGATGGACAACCGAGCCAGGAAGTGGAAACTCTCAGGCGATTTTACCATACTAAACATTTCGGCAATGGAATAAATTGTGTTCTATGCTGGGAAATATATATAATATATATGTATGTAAATATAAATATATAAATATATATATATATATATGACAATATATATTTTGTGTCCTTGCAGGCTATTGCAGACCCCTTCATCATACATTGATTTCATTGTGGCTAACCTCCATCAGTACAGATGGCACTGTTCCAGCAGCAAGTGTTCTGACTGGATGTGTGTGAAGATATATGGTATGGGGGGAAGACCCTCTCTCATCCTCACCCTCCCTTTCCTCAGATCTCAGCCCACACAGAACCGGCCCAGAGATCTAAAGGGTTACGGAGAGCTTCGGCTAATTAAAGGCAGGTTTGCTCCTGTCAGGCAAACTAATGTGCATGTGCAGGCTTTGACTGGACCTAAGACTCTGCTATAAGCAGAGCTCTGCCATACTGCTTAACTAGCAGGACCCACTGTCCCATGACAAAGGCCTACTGTCAGAAGGACTAATAGTCTTAAACAGTCAACTGAATCTGATGGGGATTTTTCCCTCCGCAAGCAGATAATGAGCAAAGAGAAAGCACTGCAGTGTGACATCAGGGCAAGACTTAACGAAAAAAAAGGAAATCTGTGAAAATATTTCTGTCTGGGATTTCGAAATCATCCAACTAAATGGCAGAAAAAGAGGCAAATGTTGCTTTGGAGCTAAGTGAGGGTTAAAGATTGTGATTATATATGTGCATCTAGTTTATAAAACATAATACATCTTTTTCTTTTTCATTTTAACCCAATACCTTTGTACTTGGGGAGCAGAAAATTGGAGAAAGGCTAGAGTCTCACATATCAGCGATGCTCTGGTCTGATGATCATGAACCCAACAACGTTATGAGACGCCCTCTCTTCCTCCCCTGACCTAGGAGAGGGGCTTCAGAGCCAGGGCCGGCTAAAGACACGGGCCATACAGGCCGTGGTCTAGAGCGCCACCTTATGGTGGGCGCTGGGCACCCTCAAAAGAAAGTTTTCAAATATATCTTTCCGTTGGGCGCCGTTCCTCAATTTCTGCTTTGCGGTAATGAAAATGCAGGAATGGGTTACCATTTGGTGCGCATCACAGACAGGTTCAAGAAATACAATAATAAAACATTTATCAATCATAAATGATCATATGAATAATTGAAAATATTTTTTTGTCTTGAAACCATTGTGGTGTCTGATGTTTGCTGTATATATTTTTACTGTAGATGAGTGGGTGGTGATGAGGCAGTACTAATGGGGTAATGTGGTGTCGGCAGTGGTTGTGGTGTGTGTGTGTGTGTGTGTGGGGGGGGGGCATCAAATCCTAATCTCGCCTAGGGCGCCGAAGTGGCTAGAGCCGGCCCTGTGCAGACCCTTCCGAGCCACTGGTGCACCCAGCTGGGACAGCAGCACCGTGGGTAAGGTGTCTAATGATGTCCTGTAGGCAGTGGCTGTCACTAAGCTATAACCCCCATAAGCCTCACACAGGCCTGCTGCTTCCTGGTGATCATACTGAAGAAGAGGAGTAAGGAGGCAGAAGGAGCCACTGTGGGGCATTTTGCATTTGTACAAAAGATGTGGGGAGACATGGGTCAGGCTAACGCAAAACAATGAATGATCACATGAATAAACTAGGTTATGTAGAGAGTTTTTTCAGTGCTCAAAGGGCAGGTGGAAGGTAGTGGTGCTGGATGAATTATCATCATTGTTTCAGTTCTGTTTCCAACGCGAGCTGACTCACTAACCCCCTTTCTTTTTTAACCGAAGCCTCGGGGCCAAAACCCAGAGGATGACGAACAGTTTTTTTCCCCCAAGCAGCCAGGCTCCTGGAAAAATCCATTACCCCCAAACCAACCCCACGCACACTTCAACAACCGATTATTTGATTATCTGCATTGTATTCTGTATTTTACACAGCATTTTATTTATTTATTATTAAAAATTTTGCACTACCACCATGACTGGTACCACTACCACTTGAACACATTGTTGTATTGATGTTGCTACTTATTATTATTTATTATTACTTACTTTGTTATTGTTCTTGTATTGATGCTGCTATGTGACTGTTGAGAATCCAAGCCTAAGAATTGTACTCTTGCGTACTTGTACGTTAAGATGTAAAAAAAGCAACTCTGATTCTGATTCTGATTCTGATTCTGATTCCTTTCCTACCCACTCTGCCAGTGACATCACACTGACCTTGACCAATCACTTAAATTCCTGGTTTAAATCATGTTCAGTCTGTGTGTGTGTGTGTGTGTGTGTGTGTGTGTGTGTGTGTGTGTGTGTGTGTGTGTGTGTGTGTGTGTATGGGTGTGTGTGTGTGATTCCTACTTCCTGCGACATACACATCTCTTGAAGTATGTGTGCATCTCTGTTGCATACCACTGCAAGGATCACTACAATGCTAAACATTTTGAAAAACAAGGGTGACACCCTTATCATTAACAAAACATTAATTTATAAGCAATTAGTTTATGATAAACTCATAATTAACAAAACATTCATATATATTTATAGATGATCAATAAGTGATTTGTTAATCGGCTACTATTTTACCACCAGGTATGATGTTGATTAGTCGTTTCAAGCCATGGCAAAATCGACCCTCTAGTGACATCACAAGTGGGAATGTCCACCCAGATGTATGATGGGTACATCAGTTTACCAGTTGGTACAGTCTACTGGATAAACTGGTAGGCAGATCTATCTATTGCACTTATTTATCATCTACAACTGTTTATCAATGCTTTGTTAATTATTAGTTCATCATTAACTGAAGGCTTACAAATGACTTGGCTTGACTGGACGCTGTTATAAAGTGTTAGCAAAAAAGAAAATCAACCACAGAAATGTGGTACAGAGCAGAACAACACACAATAATTAAAAATCAGGAGGAAATAATCCGATGACTGAAGAGCCTTCTTTGAAACCTTCAATGAACAAACAAAGAATGTAATTGATTTAAGGGTCGAGGGTGGACAGTGCCATTGTCTGGACAGAACATAACAAAAAAATTTAATGTATGGCTTTGCTATAGCATAGCTTAGCTTAGCTTTTCCTTGCCTGACTACAGTCAAACCCCAACAGGCGGAGGAGAACACTGGGTCAGGCTTGTGGTCGAACGCGGTGGCGTCAGAGTGGATGGCCTTGCCGTCGTGGGTGACGCCAGGACCGCCAGCGACAACACTTGCCTAGCCAGCTGTCTGAAAATATTCCCGCCGCACTGTACAGCCAAATTCTTCCCCCAGCATGTGGACAATAAGGGAGCCAGATACAAGTGTGACAGCCAGAGAGAGAGAGAGAGAGAGAGAGAGAGAGAGAGAGAGAGAGAGAGAGAGAGAGAGAGAGAGAGAGAGAGAGAGAGAGAGAGAGAGAGAGAGGGGAAGGGGATTGATAAAGAGTGAGATAGAAGGATAAGTGAGAGTGAGAGGGAGAGAGTGAGAGTGAGAGAGATAGAGGGGAGAGAGGAGAAGGAGGGGACAGAGTAGGAGCAAGATGGAGAGGGATAAAGAGAGAGCAAAAGAGAGAGAGAGTGAGTGAGAGAGAGAGAGAGAAAGAGATAGAGCAAGACTGAGGGATAGTGAGAGAGAGGTAGGGAGATTTATTAGGGAGATAGTTTGATGCACACAGAGAAGCAGATGGAGAAAGCTAAGCTGATGCCTCATCTGAGAGGCGGAGACAAGCATAGTCCAATCGTCTGCCCACAACACCAAGCACTGAAGCACTGAAATAATACTGAATTCAGGCCAATGTGTAGAGAAACATATATAGTGTTATAGTGTAAAGTGTTTCTCTAGTCACAGCAGACATTTGATTGGTTTTTCTTTTTCTTTTCTTACAACCACAAGACTGTTGCCACCCCAACGGGACTCATATCTGTGTGTAATCTATGATTTCACAAGCCTCCATCCCATCTCTTACCTTCCCTCATCCACCTTCCACCAGCCTCCTCTTAAACACATTTGCCCTATTACCCCTCTCCTACCCTTCAGGCGAAGACAGCCTTGTTTCCCAGGCGCTACAGCACCACTCATGGAGATCTCCATGGAGACAGGGTTTGATTGGCAGATGAATTGGGGAGAGGCAGCCGTGGATGGTAACGTTCACAAGAGACGAGATCTAACCTCTTACTTTTCATTCATATGTTCATTTCATCATTTATTTGACTCATGGTGTGCTGTCTTATGGAAAGCCGTTTTAACGTCTAATGGTCTCTACAACACTCAGCAGAATAACATTTTTCCTACTAAGAATTCAATTCTTGTGACAATTTAAGATATCTATGTTTTAATTCCTACTAGTAAGAATAACATTTTCAATTCAACATTCATTTCAAACCTAGTAGAAATGTAATTATAGATATCGGTCAGAATTCCTATTTCCATTATGTTGATCAGCATTGATAACAGATATCCCAAGGTTATTTACAAGGTAGTTTTAATGTTACACATTGCGACTTTATTCTTACTAGTAAGAATTAAATTCCTACCAGTAAGAATTTTATTCTTACTAGTAAGAATTCAAGTCTGCCGAGTGAGGCTAACAGCATTAAAAGCTAAAATGGCTAGCAATATATTGTGTGGTGTTTTTTCCACTCCATGGCCTGGCTTTGGTTTGAAATGTTTGAATTATGCCTAGAAAGAGTTTTGCCCGTGGGACATGATTGATGTCTGTCTGGCATATATGTATATGTCTATTTTTACATCTCTGCCTGAATCTGGCTTTAAATGATATCTGTCAAAAGGGAAATTGCATTCCATCAAAGAAATCCAGCAATACAGAGATTGAAACGGTTTTCACGGCGTTGTACGACTGACGGTTGTGCGCTGAATAGCAACGGCAATCACAGAGTCCCTGCATGGAACGAAGCACAACACCAACGGCAGGGACAGGAGAGCGTCATCGCTATGGTGTGTTCCCAGCAGCCGAATGGTTCCGTGTTCGATTCCCTCATGTCGACAGCTTGCCTGTATGGGTGTCCAGAGGTGAGATGCCTCATAACCCCTACCCGCTCCTTAATAATCACTACCTCTGTCTGAATTCACTGTAAGACACTTGGACTAAATGTGTCTGTAGTAGCTCCGACTGATGTTGAAGTTTCTCATTGTTAGACACGTTAACTAAATGCGTCTATAGTAGCAACGACTGATGGGGGAAGTTTCTCGTTGTAAGACGTGTCGGGTGGATGAAAGCCAGGGGGGGGGGGGCGGAGGTGTGCAGTCATTTGACCTAAATGCACCGTGTTTTATTTCATGCAGGTGGTCGGGCATAGTGACCGCGTGCACAGCGAGTCAGGCGGCAGCGTGGCTAATGAACTGGCAGAGACATTATGATAATGAGCGAGAGGAGCTTGTTAGGTCACTGTGACTGTGTGGGTTAAGCCATGACGCGGGCAAGGCACCGTACAGAGCCCGATAATTGAAGCCCCTTAGAGCGACCGAAGGTGCAGATTCAGTTAAACCTTTGTGAATACAAAACGATACTTGTTTATTTTTTTGTGGAACACTTTGGCCAGTCTATTTATTATTAATGTTGCTTTTGTGAGAGAAGATAAAAGCCCATTTCGCTTTGAGCTAAGCAGGCGCCTACAGGCCCGGGTAGTGTGAGTGCTCGGGGTTCGCTTTGAACAGAGCAAAATGAAGGACCTGCCGTGGAGGGAAACTCAGTGCCCTCCATGGAAAATGAATGTCTTTTATTTTCACAATAATGTATTTGATGCAATGTTGAGTCAAACGTTAAATACAAAACCCTTAAGAACAGTAATGGTTCATAAGACTCGACTCATTAGCGCCGGTTTGTGTACCTTGCTCATCTGCTGTGTGTTTTGACCAATTTGATAGTGAGTGGCGAAACAGGGTTTTCACTTTTGATTAGTTATTCCTTTCATGTTGTGGTTTGCTTCACCCTTTGGTCAATTCATGTCTGGACACAAACAGAATGAGTTATCAACAACCAATTAAATTCCTTATATTATTTTGGACGTAGTGTCTAAAATAATAAAATGAAGGCTAAAATCCTTTAGAACATGGGGACAGGATAGTGGTCACGGTGTTCGATTCCAAGGTCCAGGGTTTGAACCCCAATGTCCACAGTCTACTTGTAGGCATCCTTAAGCATGATACCCTAGCCCCTACCTTCTCCTTAACGACATCTATCTAAAATAATTCCCTGTAAGACGCTGTAGATACAAACGCCTGCTGAATGACTAAATAGTCGAATAGTAGTTAAAAAGATAATAGTGTTGAGAAAACGATGGCATGGCATTTACACCACGACGAGAGACAATGGAGAGGAAAGTACAAGCGTACTATAAAAACAGAAGGGCCCTGGGGGAGTCCTACCCGGTACCGCAATCCCTCCCTGTTTCCATCTCCACGACACCCCCCCCCCCCCCCCCCCCCCCCCCCCCCCCCCCCCACACCAGCCCTCCAATGTGAGTAACAGCACATCAGCACTTCACTGCCTAAGCATACGCCTCCATAAATACAGCACACAAATGAAGCCATTAATCAAACGTTTACGGAACCTTTCACCATGTCAATATGCATTAGCCGCTGACTGATCACCATTTGTCTAATTAATCAATTCCCCACCTTCAAACTCATATGCCATTAATTCTCTGATGAGCAGGTTCAATGCACAGCGGCCCCCTACCCAGACATAAATCGTCATACTCTGCAGCAATCAGAGAACAACCAGCCAGCAGCGTTGGACCGGCATGTTGGTTATTTTGTACAAAGAGATGAACAGATGGAAGAATAATGCAAATCCAAGGTAATCAGAAGAAAGCAAACTGGTCGATCCTAAACATTCGTACTGTAGATATCCATAGACATCACGTACACATGCAAGCACACACGTACACACGTTTACATAAATATAAATACAATGTGTGATTTGTGTTGACTTGTCAATAAGGTCCATATTTACAGATAGAAAATGTGGCAAGAATAAAGAGAAAAACTCTATTGATCGATTCACAAATAAATAATAATCATAAAAAGAACCTCCACGCAGGAAAGAGCGGTTGTGGGCTGCCCACCAAGAGCTTTGAATAAAAGGGATTTACACTCCCAGAGGTGAGCCCCCAGCCGGTTTGTTCATTACTTCAATTCTGCTTTCCAACTGGTTGCGGGCCAGTGTGCTGTACTGGAGAGATTTCAAACCACCTTGGTATTGAATTTTATTGAATGAATCAAAGCGAAACCCCCAAAAAATCAAACACACGACGGGCATCTCCTCTCCAGCGGCCTCTGCCACCTCATCTTTCTTCTATTTTATTTTCTCTCCACCCCCACCCTCCACGCGCCTCTCTTCTGGTGCTCCTACTCGTTCGATTCCCCGCACAGTGTCTCTCTGGTGGGATGGTATTTTGGCTCAGCTCCCGAATAAGAGAGTGGTGTTGCAGCAGCAGCAGCATCAGCAGCAGCAGCAGCACGGGGAATGTAGAGGGAGTACTTATTACAGCCCATGTCTTCCAATCAGGGAGGCTTCAAATCCCAATGACTGCACCCTCTACTGCACACTCACATACGCGGGATGCATGCACACACACACACACACACACAAACACACTCAGTGAGCGACACGCACCCACACATACACAAGCACACAAAGTGAGCGGCACAGCAAGAGATAAAGACAGCGACACGCGCGCACACACACACACGCACACAATCACACACACATACAAATACACGCGCAAACTCACACATACACAAAACCATCAAGACAATTACCCACACAAAAAAACACATACACACACATACATCCACGACTCGTCACACACCGTGCTTAGATCTCAAGGTGTCAGGAACTATAGCACCCCAACCTTCGCCTGGAGGTTAAACACTTTATTATCTGCTTCCCAGCACCATTCATGTTTCAAACATTCACTACCTGCACTAGGATGCAGAGAAACAGCCGCACTGTACGGTGAAAACAGGACAAATACTGCAAAGAGCAAAAATGCAATCAACAACATCAACAACCCACGATGCAAAAGAAAACCTTGAATTGTTTTGTTGCTGGAGGATGAGGGACGTGTGGATGTATGGATGACTGGACTGACAGATAGATGAATCCATATGTGGCTAAATGAAGAGATGGACAGTTGTTTGATGTAGTCTCACAATTCAGACTATAAATTACTAATCTAAAGTCTGAAGACAGACAAGCTCAAATCTGGGCGAACAGGGCGTTTTGCTTTCTTTTGATTCATATTTGCTTCGACCAATCATGTTACTGAATCGTGGATCTGTAAGCACGAAATTGGATATTAACAGCAAACACACACTCGGCCAGCAATAGTGAACAGTAAGAAAGAGTCTGTAAAGGTTTCAAATCAACTCTGTCTAGACTGGCCACTGTAGAAATACAGCAAGTCAGTTTCGTCTACTTGCACGAATCAGTTTCTCTTTGGATAAATATCTCCGGAACAAAATAGGAAACAATGCGTGACTCTGAACCTCAGGAATAGTTTGGTGTGACTTACGGTCATGAAGCCGTCCAGTAGACCAGAGTCAGGTTTGGGAGGGGCCTGCAGTCGTTCCATGGACCATTTCTCTATGATGGAGGCGACCTGGCTGTTCTCCGTGTTGAGGATCCTGAAGCCAGTCATGTTCACACCACTGAATCGGTACGGCTCTACGTCGAGAGCAAACAGATCCTGAGGGGGAAGGAACGGCAAGCACCAATTGTAGAGAGGAAGGACGTTTAAAAAAAGACACGCATTGGATTAATTACTAATTAATTAACAACTTCTGACCAGGTTCATAACAGCACAAGACGGGAATTATTGAGCAGGATTTATTGGAATATTGTTAATAATAAATCAAGTGGGTGGGGGGGGGGGGGGGGGGGGGGGGGGGAACAGAGAGTAAAATGAAACCTGGCAGAAGATGGCTGCCATATGCAGCCTCATTTTGGCTTGGATGTAGTCTCCAACAGAGGAATTAGTCTCTCTCTCTGTCTGTCTGTCTCTCTGTCTCTCTCTCTGTCTCTCTCTCTCTCTCCCTCCCTCAGGTTTGAATTATGACTTTTCATCTGCTTGCGAACACCAGTAGGATATTTAATTATCTTGCATAAATTGAACTACTGCTGTGACTGGCTGTGAAATATATATATATATATTTATATATCTTGTATATTTATATCAAACTAAACCACTAGAGGATTCATTTTAAACTGAAAACAATACTTTTCCACAGATAGAGCATAGACAATTGGGGAACAAAAATGTATGAGCGAAATGGACAGAGAAAGAGAAGAAGAGAGAGCGTGAGATAGAGAGAAGAAGAAGAAAGAGAGAGAGAGAGACAGAGAGAGAGAGTCAGAGAGAGAGAAAGCGAGGGGGAGTCTTGATCTGTACTACTGTCTGTGTTTTAGAAGAAGAAATGTGTGGAGCTTCAAGAGAATGATTTGAATAATGTGACTGAGATGATGTGTCCGTGTTTGCGTGTGCACCCTCACGTGTGTGTGTGTGTGTGTATGTAAAAGCATATGCATCTAAAGAAGCTATGAGTGTGTTTGTGCATGTATGTGTGTAATGTGTGTATGGACCTAGTTTGCTTGTTTGCAGGGTATGTGATATGAGCCGGCTTGATACAGAATTATTGAAAGGGAGAATCTGTTAAAATGGAAGAGATATAGATATAGATATAGAGCGAGAAAACGAAAGAGAGAGAGAGTACCAGTGTTAAGCCAACGAGTGGAGTCTTCTGTCATTCCTTGTCACTTGATGACGTCTCAACACATGTCACACTGTATTCCAAGTGAAGTCCTCGTAAGAGTCGTGCAACTCATACGAAAACCAATCACTTGCAGAAGACTCATGTGTTCATCAATTTCTTGTGTACTTGCAATGTCTTTCAGTGCAGTATGATACCATTCCAATGATTCGATTATAAAGTGTAACTTAAAACACCTCGGCCAACCTCAAGGATAGCGTTCCGAAAGGCGACCAAACACTAACACGCCACGCGGAGAGGAGAAAAGAAAACAGAAAAGAAAAGATGACTTGTGTAGGAAATCAAAGATGGAGGCACGTCTCAGGCTCGCTTCTCAGGGAACGACAACACATCTCCACAGTGGGTATGGAGATTAGAGCAGCGGCTGATGAAAAAGTCAGTGTGCTGCAGAAACATAGAGCAGGACTCCCATACACTTACCAGTGTGGTGAAGATATAGTGATAATACTCTGTCATCATTCCCATGGCAAGAGCCTGTATGAAAGTGAGAGGGAGGGAGAGGGAGAAAGACGGGGGGAGGAAATAAAAGAAGAAAGATGGGAGAGTGAGAGACTAGTAATTGAAAGGGGGTTTGATAAAAGATGGCACAGCAGCGGGCAGTGAGGTTATGCATCTTTACGACGGCACATAATATGGTTTTTCTTTCTTGCTTATGTCGGTGTGCGCGTGTCTCTTTGTGTCTGCGTGCTTGTGCGCGTCTGAGTGTGTACCTCGGAGAAAAGGCATTTTTATCCACCCACCCACCCGGCTATCCTCCATCAGGCAACATAATTTGTTTTTTATGCGACTTTTCGATAACGGTAAAGTAATGCCATTCTGTTTAGAAAAACGGAGCCAGCCCCATATTTTGATCTATCATCAGCTAGTGTGCGTGTGTGTGTCGTGTGTCTGTGTGTATATAAGTGTGCCCATGTGTGTGTGAGTGGGATGACTAGCTGGCTGCATGCCACCCCTATTTAGGCTCCGTAGTGCTGTTGTCAAAACCAGATGGGCCCGGAGCACACGGCTGAGCCCTGGCCCGCTGTTCCCCGGCCGCGCTTCAGCCATTATGAATCACAGATTAGGAGTGGTTGCTGGGCCAATGGAGAGGATGGGTAACCAGGGGCAAACCAACGGCTACTGTCCCTGTGTATATCCAGCCAACGTGTCTACACTACTACACTATATACTGTGGGAGTGAGAGACTAGGGTAATGGTAAGAAACAAATTGCAGATTCCAGTTTCCAGAGAGAACCGCCATTATAAGTGTGCTGCTTTAAGCTAATTGCATAGCATCCGTAATAAAAACAAAAAAAGGCCATGTTTTCCTTTTCCCGTAAACCCAAAACTATCTTTATTGCTAATAGTGTTTTCTGGGTGTACAACAAAATGCTATTAAATATACGTAAATGTTTAAATGTGTCTGTGTAGATAGAAATGTCATGGCCAAATGAGGGAAGAAAGATCCATTTGTTTCAATGAAGGGTTGAGGAGGGAGGGCTTCCTCGAAGACTCTGCACCAATGGGTATGAGGCGTATTTCAAATCCTTACCCGAGTGGTGTGTGTCACATAATAGGAATATCAGAGCAGTACCGTCTGTCATTACCTCCGATTAGCCACGGAGCCTCAGACATTACTAATGATGGCAGTCCTGACCTTCCCCCAGCCGTCCCCCTGCTCTGGGATGGATTAAACACCCTGTGAGGGTGGCAGAGCGCTGGGCTGAATCATGTTGTCTTTAATATTTGATCAATCTGGCGACGGGGAGGAATATGTAGGCGTAGGCCAACACCTTTCAAATTCGAGTCACTTAATTCCTGTCTCACATTAGATGACATCATCCCATCGTTTGGAAATAAACTATGACAGCATCTTATCGTTTTGGTAGAACGTATGACATCATCTAATCGATTTTGGCAAATCAGTATTGGCATTATAACACACACACACCCATACATACATGTGAACACACATGTACCTGTTTCAGGATCCCTGCAACCATTTCATGGCCGCAGTCGAAGATGATATGGAACTCCTTCCCCCGCTTCATCTCCTTCAACAGGGGTTTGGCGTCCTTTGTGTCCGTGGGCAGCTGCCGTATCTTTAGTCTGATATTGTATCGAGACGGAGCCTTTATGAGCTCTTGTAGTCGAATCAGCCCTGTAACAGAAAATCAAATATGATGGGTACAAAAACGAAGAGAATACAAATGTGGACTCAACGAGTTTTAACCAAATAAAAATGACTCATGCTTCTCGGGCTGAGCTCCCCATTCATTTAGCAGATTAAAGATATGGAAGCTGCAGAAATATGTTTTGTGTGTGTTTCAAATTAATTCCACTTGTGTTTCCGTTTGCCTTAACCACCCACAGCCTGGCTCATATTTCCAGTTCCTTTTTACCCACAGATCAACACGTCTCTCTCTCTCTGTCTCTCTGTCTCTCTCTGTCTCTCCCCCTCCCTCGTTTCATTTCATACATTTTATTCTATTTTCTCTTTCTTTCTCCCTCCTGCGGCTATAAATCATCCACAGACCCTAATCATATACAATATGCATATTATCGCCCACAAAACACAAGCAGAAATTATCATATATCAATTCCAGAAATAGTCATATATCAATGTTTGACCTGACATTCATCATTCAACATTCTTACATCCATCATTCATTTGATCTTAGTGATTTGACGATCATTATTGATCGTCATTATTGACCTCCGAAAGCCAATCAGTCACACGGAGGAAATTTGTGTAGTTGATCTCGCCGACACAATTGAACAGGATCTCAAGCACAAATACGTCTGATAGATGTGATGATATCCGGGAAATACATTTCTTCTCCTCGGAGACTTATCAATAGCCTGATCGATGCACACAGCCTTCTTGATGTAGCTGGAATATCACTGAGCAGGTAACACAAAGTTTCTAGCACTGCCGGCACCCCCCTTTACCTTTATCTCTCTCTCTCTCTCTCTCTCCCCGCTTCTGTCTCCCCCTCTTTCTTGTCCCCCTCTCTACCGTATGCTCTCTCTCTCTCTCGCTCTCTCTCTCTCTCTCTCTCTCTCTCGCTCTCTCGCTCTCTCTCTCTCCACCTCTGTCTCCCCCTCTTTCTTCTCCCCCTCTCCCGTACGCTCTCTCTCTCTCTCTCTCTCTCTCTCTCTCTCTCTCCCCTTCTCTCTCTCTCTCTCCATGTATCTTTCTACCTACAGTCCCCAGCTGTTTGGCCCAATGTATAATTTGTTTACTTCCTGTTTCCAATTGAGTGCACTTCACCGCACGACACCAGCTCACAGCTGCTGCCAGGTAGCGGGCCCATTGTGAGCTGAGAGCGGGACTCCTGGCCCAACGCGACCATAAATACATGAATACATCGCAAACTGCTCTTCATATGCTCCAGCTTTTGGCAGTTGGTCGCACAAACGAGCCCCCCCCCCCCCCCCCCCCCCACACACACACACACACCAACTCTTCGAAACCCACGGTGTGTTTGAGATGCATGGGTACGTGCGTGTGTCTGAGTGGGCGTGTGTGTGTGTTTGTGCTTGAGTCCTTGCATGTGTGTGTGCATCTGGATAAACGTTATTCACAGACACGCTTGTTTATGGGTGCTAGTGGGGACTGGGGATGTCTGCGTTTGCTGGGATGTTTCAGGCGAACGCTCAGCGTTGCGTGCCGCTGTCTGAGGACAAACCTACGGCTTCCTCCCCCGGAGTTGCAATCTCTGCTCCACGCTTAGTTAGTTAACATCGATAAAGCAACCTGACACCTGTGACTGGCCCACTCACTCATCATGAACACACATTTGGCTATATCTCTCTCTTGTGCTCTCTCTCTCTCTCTCTCTCTCTCTCTCTCTTTCTCTCTCTCTCTCTCTCTCTCTCTCTCTCTGACTCTCTCTCTCTCTCTCTCTCTCTCTCTGACTCTCTCGCTCTCTCTCTACTTCCCACCCCCCCTTCACCATTCACTCCTCTGCTGCCTTTCTGCATGGGTGATTCCCCCCCAATTCATTCCCCCCTCTCGCTACAGGCTACATCGTCGGAATTCAATAAGGAAGGGGGTGGGGGTGTGTGGGGGTGGGGGTGTGTGGAGGTGGGGGAGATCCCAATTGCCAGAGGAGAAGGGGGTGGTGTGGGGGGGGGGGGGGGGGGGGGGTGTCAGTGTTGATCAGCGGTGAATGTGTTTAATGGCAGGCGACCGCTCCAGGATCCATATTTAACTCCACATGAATATTTCATCCGCTCTAAGCATTTCTTAGAGGGGGGCTCGTCTGGGGGTCTCCTGAGCGGAGAGAGCAGAACCTACTGCCTGTGATAAATATTCTGGCGAGGGGAAACAGCTTCTCTGGCATTAACCCACCCCTCCTCCTCCTCCTCCTCCTCCTCCTCCATGGCCCGCCACCGTTACCGACGACGACGGGCCTGAGCGGTGCACTGCGGAGGGCCGCTCCATCATCAGTGACGCCGTTGACACTAATGCGATTTCCCTTGGCTGTGCCGTCCCGCGCGGCAAGCGAGGGGGTTTAACGGCTCGTGGGTCGACGTGCGGCCCATAACCCTTGTCGCTCTGGCAGGGTTCAAGGGTTATATGACTCCATTCCCCCCCCCCCCCCCCTTCTCCCACGGCCACCCGTGCTTCACGACTCACTATTTATATGTATTCCTTCTTTATTCATTTGATTATTTAGAAAGTTAAATGTGGCTCAGAATTCATGTCGAAGGGGTTGCATCCGCCTGCTCTCATGTCTGCTCCTCAGAAAGATACAGAAAGAAAGAAAAATTAACATATCTTTTGCTTTCAATATTCGGACCACATTTCCTGCTTGGCAGACCAATCAGCCTTTTTCTCAAGCCGTTTCGATGAGACACTGAAGCAGTGTTGAGTTGTTTTCACACCTCACCACACGTCATCACACATCATTCTCTATTAATGAGCACGGCCTTCATTCACATGGAACCGCAAAAAGTGTGAAGAGGTGAAACGCTGAGTAAACAAGCAAATATAATAACTAACATTTTCTGTATTCACTAAGCCAGTAACCCACCACCGTCTTCTTATCACAATGGATGTGAAAAAAATGTCATTATGAATAGATTCCTTATAATACATTCTAAAATTAGAGGAAACAACGTCACAACTTCAAGATAAGGTAAAGATAAGCCCAGATTTCTTACCGTCAAAGCTACAAGGACGGGATTATGGTTATAAGGTTTCAGTCTGTACGTGCAAGTGTGTTGATAATCATCTCGAATATATATATATACTTTATATATATAGTTGCACTATACCTAAAGTATGCATGCAACATGACATCCAATAAACGATCACCTGGCTTGCGTTAGCTCGACCCACCCATGCAGAAACGATGAACTGAAAGGATGGCCCAGCCAGCCACTCTCGAAACAATCTGTTGAGTGGCAGTGGAGCATGCGATGGGAGTGGGACGGCTGGGGTACACCACTCACTCCTCAACTGGAAGCAGATTACTAGAGGGTCCCGTGACCGCGAATGCTTACTCTGCAGAAGCTCACTTACAGTCTCAAGTACACTCAAAAGACACCGTGGTGTATATAAACACTAGGTCGTATATGTTATCTTAATGGGACTTTAGTAGTTTAAAGAAGGCATAGTCTCTCACTTAAAGAAAATCTCTAGTCACTACACTCTATTAGACTGAGTGCATGTCCTACCTGCATTATCTAGTGATGTTAATGTGAGATATGCTCTGTGCACCTTTACTCAAAACACATTCATACTTGTAATTAACAAATGTGTTATAAGTATCCATTTAGTGGGGCAAAATTATGATTTGTGTATTGTTACATTGGTTGAAAAAGCTTCACAGAAAGAGTTAAGGAAGAGACTACAAGGATATACCGTGTCAACGAGAAGTGACTGGGGTGAACGGCACCCACGGCGGATGAGGCTGAGATGCTCTGGGGGACTCGTTCCTAAGGATAGCGTCAGGAGACGGTTGCCATGGGAACCCTGCCATGAACTGCTCATTGAAGCCAGCTAGTCTCCTTGCCGCACCATAACTCAAAAAATAAGACGTAAATACGTCAGGGCTTGTTGTGCCGGGCGGTGATTGGAGTGCGGGGCTGTGTGGGTCGACTGGCGTTCCCAGTCTGCACACACGCTGCTGGTGTCTCGTTGTAAGGGGCCATGCTCGCTCCTCCCTCATGACCTCATCAGACATCCCGGCGGCTGCAGAAAATGAGGTGGAGAAGCCGCATATGGATGTTGTCCACGCCTGTGGAGCTCTGCAGCAACACATGTGGCTGCCAGAACTGGGGTTTTCTATCTGTTTGTGTCATTATAAAGTTGAGCTGTTATATAACTCCCATTATGGTTATAGATTTGATCGTCTGCTCCCTCGGTTTGTATGAGATACAGCTCGACGGGAGGCACAGTGTCTGACTTTTCCTTTTTCTGTCTTGTTTTTCTCCTGTTGTCTTGTATCTCCCTTTCTTTGTGTTATCTTGTTTTTTGTGTTTGTGTATGTGTGTTTTTTTTAAGGAAATGGGGTTTAACATCGCCAACAGTCTCGTATAATGACAAGATGTGGGATTTACCCGTGAGAATTATACAATAACATGAGCGTTACGCTACACAAGCTTCTCCGATATGCTGCCCAAGCATGCCGTCCTGCCAAAACGAAAAAGAAAAGCATGTGCTTCGAGCCATTTCGCAAAATACAATTGTTTGAGGACAGATGGGGGGTGGGGGGTCTCCATCTTCAGAGCTCCTTCCTGGGGGATGTCTTATATCCCTCGCTGTCCAACACCACAGTAATCTCCTCTCTTCCACCGGGTCACCATTGTAAACAAGCCATTGCTTACAATGGTGACCCCGATGGAGCTGTTTGAGGGTCAACGGCGAAATCTCATTTCCTTCCTCAAAGACAGGAAATCAAGTCTCTATTAACCCCCATTGTGAACCAGCTATGTCCACTTTACACTTTAATTATATGGGGTGGTAGGTTCAGCCCGTAAATCAATTGGCTGCTAAAAGCCGCCTACGCTACTTCATAGATGTGCATGTGCATATGTGTGAGTCTCACATACATATGAATTTATTTTAAAAAAAAAGACAATCCTTTTAAAAAACAATAAAAAGCCACATTGTTTGAGGTTCTGCATAAATTATGATTGCAAATACAGAAATAGCACATTTGGGCAATACAGAATGAGTTGGAATGTGTAATTAATATAGTTGAATGTTTTTCTGCTATCTATTCCCTCACCTCAATTACTTTAGAATGCATCCAGTGGGAAATTCCAAATCCATGATTTTATTATCATTAGTGATTATACTACTGGACACTGATGAATATATTAACATTGACTCTTCCCACTGTTTCCTTACTTGCTATGCATATTCATCGGGATGAGCCACCATATGTAACTAACATAAATCTATCATATGCCTCTGCAGTGTTGTGACATGTTCAGTAGGGCTCCTTAAAATGAGAGCATCATCTGCCCTGAATTACTGTATATATCAAACACAGACAATTGTGGGCCAGAACAGGCCCTGTGTGTGTGTGTGTGTGTGTGTGTGTGAATGTGTCTGTATCTATCTGTGTCTGTATCTATCTGTGTCTATCTGAGAGTGAGTGAGTGAGTTAATGAGTGATTGTG
The DNA here is from genome assembly GCA_026745465.1 of Lota lota. Taxonomy (NCBI): domain Eukaryota; kingdom Metazoa; phylum Chordata; class Actinopteri; order Gadiformes; family Lotidae; genus Lota; species Lota lota. Next base: position 543,543 of record JACYXH010000648.1, read on the forward strand.
TGTGTGTGTGTGTGTGTGTGTGTGTGTGTGTGTGCGTGCACGCATGTCTATTCATATATCCATGCACGTGCGTATGTGTGTGTGTGTGTATGTGTACGTCCATGTATGGGTGTGTGTGTATGTACATGTGTGCCTGTATGCGTGTCTGTGTGCATGTGTGAAGCCATGTGTGTGTGTGTGTGTGTGTGTGTGTGTATGCGTGTACGCGTGCGTGCGTGTGTGTGTCTAGGTGTGTGCTGCACGGAGCTTGGGGGCACCTGGCAGAGCTCTGCGCAGGCTGCTGCCCCCCCGTGACCCCCGGCATATGGCTCATGTACCGGTCCTGCTGGGTCGCTTGCTGCATGCTGTCCTGACAGAGGGACGTGGGAAGGGGAGGCGTGGAGGAGGTGGGGGGAGGGGAGGTAGTTACACTACACTAGCTCCACCAAGGTCTTTCTCCCTCCTCTGCCGCACATTAAATGTATCTTCTATTATGGCCTTGTAATCCTAGCCAGGTGTTTGAATTCATGGAACGGGTGACTTTTTTTATGACCGAGTACATTTGTCGTCTATATTGCGATATGAAAAAGGTCATTGGATGTGCATAGCTAGTGTTTGAATGCCAGAGTACAAGAGAGAGCTGGTTTTACTTCTTAAAGGGCATAGGTGGGAGAGCCATCGGGGCCATAGAGGTGGGCTGTGGGATGAATGTACTCAATTATACCACAGCATTTTTAATGCATTTTTAATTGCTCAAAGCAATGCAGAAGTATATTTTAATTTCAGCTGATTAAGTTATAGATGAAAGTAACATATCTTATCATTGTTGCCAACTGTGGTGTAGGCAGGATTAACACTGTGGTAAGCAACCTCTGCTTCGCATCGGCCGGTTCACCACCCCGCGTCGTACATTATTTTCACCCCTTGGTGATTTATGCCGTGCGTTCATGTCCTCGCAGCCTTACCGGTGCTGTCGTCGTAGACCACTGTGACTGTCTTCCACTTGAAGAAGTGGACCAGGTCCAGGATGGCCCGGCTGAGCGAGGAGAAGTCAGGAAAGAGGCTGACGTAGAACACATCCCGGTTGTCTGACACCTGGTGCTTCCACTTGGTCTGGATGTGGGGCACCCCCAGGGCGTTGCAGATGGACTGGACCGCGTTGGCCGATGAACTGTGGGAAGGACCAAAGATGGCCGCCACCCCTAAAGACAGCTGATCGCAGGCTGAGGAAAAAAGTGTGTGTTCATAGTTTAGAACAGCGGTAGGCCTAATGATCCACAGTGTATTTTATGTGAATATGAATATTTTATCTTCTTAATTTTATCTTCAGTGTATGTAGTTCCATGTATGATTACATTTAGTCTTTTTGTAAATTAATAAAACAACACATAATGCATGTAAAGCATAAATGTATTAAATTATTAGTCAACAGAATCTGTATAATCATTTTAGTCATTCAGGAAGTTGAAAACATCATATATTCTGTTTTAGAAAAAAATAAAAAATAAATAAAATAAAATCGTGGATGTATGCGAGAATAAGCAAGCTAATATAATACTTTATGCTCTGGTAATATTTGATAGACATTTTATATGAATTATTCAATTTAATAGTAGATTTATTTAACTTCTTAGTCCAATTAATGTTTGTTATGAAATATGAATCGACAATTACAGGCAAAAGAGAAATAAAAACGCTGATGTCAATTTCATGTTGTCTCACACAGTTGTTCCTAAATACAGCCAGGCGATGGCACGTCATAACTCATACTCCCTGGTTCTGTGCCCTCTAGTCTACTCATTTGATATCTGGGAGTTGCCTAAATCACTGGGACAGGCTGTAATGGCCCATAATTGATAAGAGACTCGAAATGTCAGCTTGATGCATCCACAAAACTGATCGCTTATAGCACTTTATAGGCTGTCTCCAGGGGCCAAACGGGTCTTTGAATTACTGCCACTGAGTCATTACCTGAAATCAATCAATTCACTCTGTTTACATTCAAAGTGCTTTGCCGTCTCTCCCTCGTCTGATTATAATTGTTCCAATCTTAGCCACCACAGCTCACAAACATGGGACGCATTTGCAATGTAAAGCAGGCAGGGTTCGTGAAAGACAGCCAAACTGCGATGTAGAACTACACACACACGCACACACACATCAGATCCCCACCTTTCCTGGAGGCCTCAAAGCTGTCGTAGATGTTTATCCTCTGGATGTCATACGTGAGCGTGGTGTTGGGGAGGAGCGTTCGGTTCCTGTTGATTGTGTTCAACGCAAATTTAAAGGCTAGCTCCTCTGCACCTGACGGACCGCTCTCGACGGACTCAAATATACCACCTGTAAGGGATTGAGAGAGGGAGAGAGAGAGAGAGAGAAAGAAAGAGAGAGAAGGAGAGAGAGACCATGGATGAGTCATGGGAATCCAACGTTTGTTTGATGGAATGAGGCTCTAAAACATCTCTGAGTTCCTCTGCTCAGATCTGAACAGCCGCAGACTGATCTTTGTAGTGCAATAGTTCTGTATGAAAGCCTCTTGAGTTGAAGGTACAAGAAGAGAGCGTCTTGCATATATTTGTTCTCACATCCACCGTGGGCCTCATATGGGACAAACCTGTACATCAGAAATGTGATCCATGGATGTTACAGTAATACAAAACACTCTAGCAGCAAATCTCTTAAGAACAACGTACAGAGAGAGTCAAAGCAGTGTGGGCTCCACATCTCCGGCTCTCCAGTGAATACTTCTGGCAGACGGCAGAGAGAGTAGAGAGGAAACCAGGACAGTTGATGTTGTGAATGTGTGCGCACACGTGTGGGTGTTTGTATTGTGTGTGTGGTTGTACTTGATGTGTGTGTGTGTATGGTTGCATTGTGTGTGTGTGTGTGTGTGTGGTTGTATTGTGTGTGTGTATGTGTGTGTGTGTGTGTGTGCGTGTGTGTGTGGTTGTATTGTGTGTGTGTGTATGTATGTGTGTGTGTGTGTGTGTGTGTGTGTGTGTGTGTGTGTGTGTGTGTGCGTGTGTGTGGCTTGGGTGAATGGTTGGGTGGGTGGGAGTGGTTCTTAGATCAATGCGTTCAGATTGGCCAGTGGATCAATCACTCACGCCCTTGGGGAGTGCTGGAGCGCAGCAGTGAGAGATTGAAGTGTTTTGTTTGGGTTGGCCCTATTGGCCGGCCCCTGCTGGCTCAGTGTCGACTCACTTCCTTTATTTACTCCTAGTGCACTAGTCCAGAGCACTCTAATGGTCTGCTCCAAGTCGACAAACAATCCTTATGCTCCGCAGCCCAAAAGCCACTTCTCAGATCACAAGAGATTCTAAAAGGTCCCAAATGTACGTACTCGCATTGAGGTCTGGGCACATGCAGCAACGCTGCAACACGGAAAAAACAATCATCTGTTGTGTGGTATAAATAATTTGGCTCAAGTATTGTATAGACGAGAAACAAAAAACACAATAACAACAACAAAACAACAACCACAACAAGACAGTTAGAGCGCCGTTGACAGCAGCCAGGGAACCATAGAAGATATTTTTTGTTAACTTTTTTTTTCATTAGTATTCATCTCATGAGAGATCCCTACTTTGCATGCAATAATGAGTTTGAAGGAATTAATAAGCATCAGTTAAGCAGGATGTATTATAATTGGAAGCTGAGTGCTCAGAAACGCTTCCGTTCACACGCAAGGAAGCGGCGTTTCCTGCTGTGAATGTCTTCTTGGCTCCATGGGAACGAATAAATAAAAAGGGTTGACGAATGCGGGATGGAGGAATTATAGTGGACGTTAGCTTAATCTAGCATGGTGTTTGGCTGAGGAAAGTAGTTCCTGAATAGGAATGCTAAAGTTGGGGTTGTTTATGAGTAACTTGTCCACCGATAAGGGGAACTTGGGCGACAGACGGTCGCTAAGGGCTGTACCCCTTGGGAGAGGAGAAAGCAGTGGGGGGCATGTTATCAGTAAGATGGCTATCATGAGATGGAACTGTGAAGATTGGGCAATTTGAATACATCTAATTATCAACAATTGGTGTAAACCACAATTTATTGCAGCTACCTTTCTCTTTTGTACCCAAAACCCGAGATTTTGAATACAATTGAATAACTCATAGCATGTGGCATACAGAAGACAATCTTGATCAAATATATCCTTATTTGTTATATGAATTTGTGGTAGACGGTATGGCCATAACATGTATCTGGGATCCAGATGTTCATGTAAGACACAAAACAGTAGCAATTTCAGTATTAGCTTTCACTGCATTTGTGACCAGTTTATTGTTCTAAATATAGCAGTAAAAACATTTGTGTTATTGTAGTAGCAAACACTGCAAATAGTCTTTCTTGTGAAGACACATAAATCTCGGGTCTCTTTTAGTCACTCACAAAGGCATTCTAAAGATGCCATGTTGTTCCTCCCCAGAGAGTGAACCATTCTGTAAAGTAGTCTTCCATCAGCTCTCGAGTTACAAGGGATCTGAATGATTGACAAGTGCTGTCAAGCATTGCTGTATTGTGTCCCAAGTGACACTAAAGTACACACACACACACACACACATGCACAGACAGACAGACAGACAGACACACACACACACACACACACACACACATACACACACACATTAATCCATTAAGGTTCCTCTCTGAACAATTCCATGGACATGTGGTCTTTAAAGTCGAAAGCTCTATCTTAATCAGGACAGCCATCCGACTCCTCACACACTCTAATCAATGGTCGCTGTGACTTATTAATTATGACATGGATTCCAACATTGTGATCAATGAAATTGACAAGAAAAGGAAGAAAAACAACATTGGACCAGCTATTACAAAAATAGGCATGGGGCATGTCGACACCACTTTGTGAATATTGACCGCAATTTCAATTATAATCAAAGGTTCTCCAACAATTAAAGCTTAGGCCTATTCCAAAATTGGAATGAAAGCTTTCGCTGGGTTTTGGTGAAATATTACTTTGTGAAGGAACAAGGTTTTGTTTTGTTTTTATAGGAAATCAATATGTCCACTTAAAAGGCTTTGCACCCCTTCGCCACCCGAACGTCCATCAGTAAATTACAAGTACTTATGTTGTTTGTTCGGCAGAAATTATGTCTCTCCATCCTTTGCAAACAATAAAAATAGGAAAGGGGAAAGCAGTCGTATAATTTAGTTTCATATTTTAAATTGAAAAGGTGCAGAGCTGGACCTTTATCACTCAGCAGTTCTGCTCATGCAAGATTTTAACTAAACATCAAAGGCCAACAACACTAACTAAACAACACTGTTTGTTGACGTTGAATTACTAAAAATGTCAAACACAAGGAGGTCTTTAGTACTCCCACAGATTCTCCCGAGGAGTTCACGGGCAATGTATCAGCTTAATCCTCCTCCATGAAGTGCTTCTTGTCTAATCCCTCCTCACCGGACCATGACTGGTTGCACCCAGGCTTCCCCCTGGTCCCTGACAGGTGCCAGCAAGCACACCAGACACCATCCATCTCAATCCACAGCCCTCTGAAGAACAGGGGGACTGGAATTCATAGGAAACAACCCCAGATATCTCTCATTGTTTCTGTTGAGTGGGGATTATTTTTGAGGGCAAAATAGGGTGTTCTATCCCCGCCCCCAAACCCCCCTCCTTCACCATGACAACTTGACGGTGCTCAGCATCAACATGGCGGTGCAGCCGAACGAGTGAGTGTTTGTTCCATCTTTGTCATGGCAGAGGCTGCGCCGGGCAGCCAGAGAGAGAGCAAATATATATATACAATTGAGTGAAAGCAGTGTTTAGAGAGGAAATTAGAAGGGATAGAGTGAGAGAGGAATACAAAAAAAGGCTAATATGTGATTAAGGGTAGAGGACAGAGAGAGAAAAGTATCAACTGAAAAATAAAAAAGCTTGGAAAAAGAGGTGCTTGAGACAAATGAAGAAGAATATAGATGAGTGAGTGTACATAGTGATGGGTAACTGAACTGTCTAATGGGGCCACTTTAACCCTTCCAATTGTTCTGACTACAACTGCATTTTACAATTTATTGTATTAATGTTGCCATTAGTTATAGCATGAAGCCTGATAGATTCTAGTGTAAACTAACAGGATCTCGCTTCACCTACAGACATGAGGTCACCCGTAGGTTTCTAAAAATATAGTTTGAAGAAATAACTCAGGCTTCAATAATTGGAATACTGATTAAAACCATGTGGGTGCCAAGGTGGTGTGAATTAATCCTGGGTGTAGCTGACGATCAAATAATTACCTATCAATCACTGCAGATATGCCCTCAAACACTATCTTTTGAAGCCATAATAATTTTTTAATAATACATATTTCTAATTTGACTAACATTTGTAAGGAAGGTAACATTTATATTGAGAACGTAACAATGGAAGCCGTTCATTAACCGCGTCAAGTTTCTCAAAGCACTTCTGCAATTGCTTCCATTTTCAGCTCAAAATGATTGCTAGAGTTTCCCCAACAACAACAAAAACACTTAGCTAGCTAGGTGTGCTAGCTACGTGTAGCTTGGTAAAGACATCCAGATCAATCTCCGCTGAATCAAATGTCAGCCTTTAGTGGTTAATTCATTTCCTCTCTTCTTCCTTTCCTTTCTACATTGCTTCAAACTGCCACAGCACTGAAATCCCCCCGCTCTATGAGTGGCTTATCTCAGCAGGCTGTTGATGCTTGTCAGTGGTCAGTTTGTTCAGGTGTACCTTTTCTGAATGGAGATCAACAGCAGAGAGGTTCAAGACATGGAAAAAGCGGTTTCTACTGCAGGACACTCGGCCTAGGACAGTGAAGACACTTCAGACCGTCGGGCCACTGGAGATTGCCACTAGGTGTCTGTGTTTATTTTAAGACACCTTTCATTTCTCTAAGACCCTTCCCTGCCTTGTGTCTACTGTATTTATCATCTAACTGTAATAATTATTTGTATTCTTCCATCTTCCATCTTCCATCAAATTTTTAGTTGGGAGAACCATATGGTGTTTGCTGTTCATTACTCATGCATGTGAAGTGTACCTTATGTCTTGTCTTTACCCACAGTAATATGTTCCTATGGCAAGTTTGAAAAGGTTTTGAATAAATAATCAATAATAAATCAATAATAATTTATTTGATCACAGGGGTGGGGTTCCCAGAAAATGCAGAGCCATGGTTGGTTATTAGGTGAATAGGAGTGTTGCTACTGTGGAAAGGTTAACACTCAGTATTATCTTGTGTTTGAACCACAAGTTTTTCTTGTTACAATCCCCACTATGTTCGCTGTACATCTTCAGGCAGATTGCAGGGCTGGGAGCACGATCTGCAGGACAACTGAATCACACAGCACACTACAACACACAATGCACAATAGCACAGGGCAGCACGCACAATATCACACCATTTCCTTTCACTTGTATTTATTTTTTGTTTTGTGTGAAACCCTGTGACCACAGACCGACCGGAGGAAAGATGTTAGTGACATAGCGGATGTCTAATTTGCTTTCTTACTTACACAACGGAAAGTCTTGGGCGCGCACAGCGTGAAACCCTGATAAATGTCAGTGGTTCTCAGCCATTGTCGAGCACTCACAGAGACAAAATGTCAGCCTCCCTCCTCAGCATCTTGGCCATTGTGAGACACTCACAGACATCCAAATGCCAACGATTCCCTCGACAAACCACAACAAGAGAGACACAAATTTCTTGGAAGTGTGTGTGTGTGTGTGTGGGGGGGGGGGGGGGGGGGGGGGGGAGCGTGCTGCAGTCCAATCCATTTCAAATTTCCAGGCCATACAGCGTATCGCCTGGGTATCTACTCTGCCATTACGAACCTGTGACCCACATCTAGAGTCACACGAGGTAAGAGCAAGGTAGAAAAAGATTACGTCTCAGCATCTCTGGCCAGGTGCAGGTGAAATACTCAGACTAGGCCCGCCAGGTTAAGCTTCTTCACTCGGTTGCAGCTGTAAAGGTATAGCTAGACTTCAACATCGGAGTGAGACAAGCACATGAATGTGTACACAAGATACACACACCAGGATCCTCCTCGCCAAGGTACCGCTGAACGTCTCTGAAAGACACTGAAAGTAAAGTGCCGTCTGCACAGTCTCTACAGTTTATCCTCTACTTCGCATAAACGCTGAGCTAATTCCTAGCTTGCTGATATGCACATCGGGGCTTGCTCTGAAAGAGTTCCACCCCCGGCATCACCCCCACACCCACCACCACCTCACGCACCCCATCATCAGAAGAAACAGTGAGAATAGTGCCGCAAGTAAATCTTATTATCCTTTTTTCCCCCTTTTCCTTCTCCAATAATTTCCCCCTTTGTGGATCTATTTGCTTCACAATGATGACAATGTCTGGAGCTTAACTCGGTCACATTGGGCCGATAGGCCGAGCAGCACGATCGCTCCCTCGCTCCTTTTAATGACCTGCTTTTCTGTTTTGAACCGAGCCAGGCATATTGATCTCTCTGTGCTCCAGCAAGTGGGCCATATTATCTCTAGCAGGGAACAGATGGGGAGGGTTGGATGGTGGAGGAGTGGTGAGGGTGAAGGTGGTCCCGGAGGATGGCTGAATGGAGGTTGTTTTTCTCTCTGGACCCTCGCATTTAGGCTACACTCGGCACCCTGTGACCCAGGCTGTAATCCTTCTGTTTAAAAGATCAACCGGAGCTCTGATCAGATGATCAGATACCAGGAGGCCTTGACCTATTGATTTTGGGGAGCAGGCCAATGATCGACCACCCACACATACTTACCCACGCATGCATGCACATGCATTCATGCAAACACACACACATGCACACACACACACGCATAGACGTATTAACTATTTTCTTTGCTAGTATTTTAAATCTCTCTCACTCTCTCCCTCTGTCCCTCTCTCTCTCTCTCTCTGTATCTGTATCTGTCTCTCTCTATCTGTCTCTGTCTCTCTTTTTTTCTCTCTCGGTCTCCCTGACTCTATATTTATGTATGTCTCTGTCTCTCTTTCTCTCTGTCTCTCTCATTCAGGTGAATTAATAAGCGTGAAGTGTAAAGCTGTCTATAAAGTCTACAGGCTTTAACAGGATCATTGCTGGATCTTTAACGCCCCGAACTGAGGTTCCTGGGGGCAGGGGACCTCTGCATCGGACATGGCCCACATTCCCTTGTTCCTCTGTGTGCACCTGCACTCCACCCACATCATGGACAGAAGGATGTCCGTTCCCTTCATTACTGTAAATAATTTTGGGGCAAAAGGAAATCATAACCTTTTATATTCATTCGGCTCCTTTTTTCCAAAAGAAGACACGAAGGACCGTTTCAGTAACAAATCGTCATTATTCAATTTCTTTCAATGCTTTTATGATCCTGTTGTGTTGGCCAGGAGTATCGAGTAACCAAACAAGAACACAAAACAAGGGGGAAATTCAAATGTGATGTTCTAGACAGAGAATGCCACAGTGTCTAGTCAGTGTGTCAGGAATAACAATGACACCAAACAATAACAGAGGCAGTGAGAACACAATACTAATAAAGGAAATGGGAAAGCACGATTTTCAACACAATATCTCCCCGGCCACAGCATCTTCCAAAACCTGAAGCCTTTAAGGATAATGGATAATGGATTCTGCATATCAGTAGAGTAAACATTGTGTTTTGGATTGTAATTTCCTCTCATTCAAGCAAACAACATTTTTAAAAGCTCTGCCACTATTAGCAGGTTCCCTGGCTATGAATCAGCATCATTGTGCATCGTAGGCTTTGTGACTAATGACCTTGTGCTTGGCTACAGGGTCATGGCCAGGTGGGCGCCATGGTAACGGCGGAACCTTAAAGACGAGGCAAGCAAGGCTGTGTGTGTTGGTTTTGGGGGGAATCTTTGAGACGGAACAAAGGGTGATGGATGCGGCGGAACAAGCGAGCTGAATCAGGTCCATCTATTCAGGTCTCTGAATAGAACTCATTGGACCTCTTTAAACTCACTTGAATATTTAAGCATGCAAGTTGCTCAACAACACTACGTTTTATGGAAAGTATTTATATTTAACGTGTTATATGGTTTTTGTACTGTGAAGCTGAAGCCAAATTTGCAGAACCGGCGATAAAGATCATCTAATCGAAACAAATCTAATTCCATATTATATATTGTATTATATCATTTCAAATCCTCTATAAAATCATTATATTCCTGCTCCATTTAAGCTTTTGTTGTAACTAACAGTGCAGATGGAACACCATCCTTTTCACCAGTGATTCATCCTCTCAGTACAGACCGGTACATTGTGTTAGCGGCAGGGTAAACAGGGTGAACGAGGCGCGTATCGCTCATATGTGACAGGGTGAACAAGACGCATAGTGCTCATACATGACAGGGTGAACGGGGCTCATAACGCTCATATGTGACAGGGTGAATGGGGTGCGTAGTGCTCATACGTGACAGGGTGAACGAGGTGCATTGAGCTCAGACGTGACAGGGTGAAAGCAGTTCGTAACGCTCATACCTGACAGGGTGAAAGCAGCTCGTAACTCTCATACGTGACAGGGTGGCGTTTAGAGCTCATACGTGACAGGGTGAACGAGGAGCCTGGCGCTCATACGTGACAGGGTGGACGTGGCGTTTAGAGCTCATACGTGACAGGGTGAATGAGGAGCCTGGCGCTCATACGTGACAGGGTGAACGAGGATCATAGCGCTCTCACGTGACAGGGTTGACGCGGCGTTTAGCGCTCATACGTGACAGGGTGGACGAGGATCATAGCGCTCTCACGTGACAGGGTGAACGAGGAGCCTGGCGCTCATACGTGACAGGGTGAACGAGGATCATAGCGCTCTCACGTGACAGGGTGAACGAGGAGCCTGGCGCTCATACGTGACAGGGTGAACGAGGATCATAGCGCTCTCACGTGACAGGGTGGACGCGGCGTTTAGCGCTTATACGTGACAGGGTGAACGAGGATCATAGCGCTCTCACGTGACAGGGTGAACGAGGAGCCTGGCGCTCATACGTGACAGGGTGAACGAGGATCATAGCGCTCTCACGTGACAGGGTGAACGAGGAGCCTGGCGCTCATACGTGACAGGGTGAACGAGGATCATAGCGCTCTCACGTGACAGGGTGAACGAGGAGCCTGGCGCTCATACGTGACAGGGTGAACGAGGATCATAGCGCTCTCACGTGACAGGGTGAACGAGGAGCCTGGCGCTCATACGTGACAGGGTGAACGAGGATCATAGCGCTCTCACGTGACAGGGTGAACGAGGAGCCTGGCGCTCATACATGACAGGGTGGACGGGGCGTTTAGCGCTCATACGTGACAGGGTGAACGCGGAGCGAGGTGCTCACACATGACGCGAAGTCGTCTCGTCGGGGAGCTGCAGCGCTGCCTGAATGACTCCTCTGTGGCTGCGGATAATGGAATCATCTACAGGTGATTTGTTCTAGACCCCAGGCACCGCCATTACTCTCCGTTACCACGGTGATCACTGAGCATCTCCTCTCATCTATTTCCCCCCCCCCCCTTTTCCTCTGCCTTCCTTTCGTCCCCCCAGGGGAGGGGTGAAGCGAGGAAGCAGGGCTCTGTGTGCAGGTGTAGGCCAAGGGAGCCGTTATGGAGAGGCTGACACACTAAAAGATGTCTCGGGCTGAATCGTAGGCAGGTGGAGTGCAGCCATACTCCCCTGAGCCCCGCCAAGCACCTGTTATGACAAGCAAGCCAGATTCACCGCGTGCATTAGGAGGCGGAGATGTGGGGTCCCGACACACGCGGCGGCAAAATCGCAGAACTAGATCTCTGACAAATATCTACGCTCGCGCACACACGTGCAAATACACAAACACACAAATATATACACACATACACATAGTAAATCCTCAGCAGATTACCACCATTGTCATAATCAATCTTTGATATTTGCTTCCTGGCACCAAATACGCAAAATGCAGACAAAGGGATTTTCTTTCTATGAATGACCTGTGATACGGACGTGAATGTGTATGTGTGTGTGTGTGTGTGTGTGTGCGCGCACATTCGTATGCGCATGTGTACGTGTCCGTGGGTGTGTGCGTGCGTTTGCATGCATGGGTGCGTATGTGTCCGTGGACTTGTTTGTTTGTTTGCTGTTGTTGTTGTTGTTGTTGTTCCTGTTGTAGATATATAGATAGAAACAATGGAATTGTCCATGCCAACAATGTTATGATAATGATTTCCTCTGCAGATGTCGCGGTGAGAGACACATGGCCCGAGGTTAGGGTGAACAAGCTGTTCTGCCGTTAGATTAGTTTGTCCTTCATGTTCCCACACACTGTTGACCCCTCACCTTAACTAACTCTGACAGTCACAGCCACAGGGGAGACAATGCTTTGCTATAGAACAAAGCCTTGTACCTCTAGCTCCTGCCAAAGCCACAGCAGAAGCACACACCAACCACACACACACACACACACACCTCTACCACACACATATAGTTGCTCAATAACATTCAGTTCAACAATCAAATCAGTCACTTAAAACTAAAATTCTGTCAGTAAACGAGAGGGGTTAAAATGAGAGAGAGAGATAGAGGGAGAGAGTACAGTCACACAGTGTGCCGCTTAAAACAAAATTTTCAAAAAGCCAGGGAAGTAAGTGGTGACACAAACACTTTATAAATATTCATAAAGATTTTTTAAAAGCGGGTGATGACTTTCCTTTTACGCATAATGTAACGCAAATGTAACCATGCATTTGGGGAAATCTGTTCTGTGTTCGAGGGGGGTGTATCTCTGCCTGCCGTTTGCTGGGATACAAAGATAATGCAGTGAGGCAGTGAGTGTGGATGTGCACTTTTTTCTTTGCCAGCTGCTAATGATGACGGCGGCGGTTATTTTTACTCTGTTAGTGTTTTTTTTTCATGACTTTAAGTTATGGATCTAATCCATCACAACAACACAAAGTCAGCACTCCTCCTAACTCTCTGTAAATACAAGTGTGGAAATGTGTGTGAGCCTACCTCACAGATCTAGCACCACCCACCCCCACTAGAATGAAACCACTCTTCTACACAGTATAGTTTTAACTAAACACACATACACATTCACAAACACACACACACACACACACACACACACAATGATCCAGCATTAATTCACACAAACCAAACCAAACCTAAAAAGAAGTCCTGGTCTTCATTAAATTAGAAGCCTCCCACATACTGAAACTCCCGGTGCCACATAATGAGGCCCCAGTAGCCGGCTCTCACTCCTACATGAGCTGCTCAGACCTGCTGGGCTCCGATAGACCAGACACCCACGCTGGTTGGAGGACGGCCATGTCAGCTGTCTTTTGCACACACACTCGTGTTTCTTTTATTTTCTTCTTCTTTCTTTCACCGTGTCTTTTCTTACACCCACGCTTCCATTCACAGCCATTCCAACATCCCCCACTCTTTCAGTTTGCATTCACGTGTGAGAATACACACAGCGAAATACAAAAAAAACAAATACATATACACAACCCACAAGCACATGTGCACGCAGCAACAAAGTAACAGATATTTGAACAATTCCCACATGTTCATGTTTGGTGAAATATTTCACCACGTGCAGCAACACACATAGACGCACACACACACACACACACACACATACACAGAAATCCGCTTAGTAGACAAATTAACACTCACAACGTCCACAGCCATTTGGAAAAAAAGAGCCTGTGTGAAGGTGTATTCAACACATTAAATTGGTGTAAAATAATGTGTGTGTGTGGGGGTGGGGGGGGGGGGGGGGTTGAGCTGTGGGTAATTCACTAGGAATGCTTCTCAGCTCCTCTGAAAGAGACCAACATCAGAGGCTGTCAATGTGGCAATAAGTCTGCAGTGAGGATCCATCAATACCCTAACCAGAGACGACAGTTTAGTGAGGAAGGAAGGAAGAACACAGGAAGGGAAAAAAGGAAGGAAGGAGAGAGGAAAGGAAAGAAGGAAGGAAAGGAGGAGAGAGGGAATGAGGGAAGCAAGGAAGGGAGGAGGAAGTAAGGAAGGAAGAAAATTGTGAGGAAGGAAGGAAGGGAATAAGAAGTAAGAAAGTAAGGAAGGAAGGCCATAAGGAAGAAGGACACAAGGAAGGAGGACAATTGGGAGTAAGGAAGGAAGTAAATTAGGAGGAAGAAGGAAGAAAATAAGAAGGATGGAAGGAAGGAGGGAAGGAAGGAAGGAAATAAGGAGTACTGGTCCAAGGAAGGAAGGAAGGAATGACGGAAATAAGGTGGAAGGAAGGAAAGAGGGAAGGTCAAGTGGAAGAAGGTGTACAGGTTGAGGGAAGGGGGAGTGGAAGCAGGGAACTGCCGGGTTGATGGGGTTTAAAGGAGGGAGTTGCAACAGCTCCTGTCAACACGTAGATAGGGCTGCGCGATGGAGCCCGCCGGATGAATGGGGCATTCTCACAAAGAGAAGCAGCCATGCCTATAAATGCTCTCCTCCCTAATCCACTAGCTCACTCTCTCACCCACCCACCCACCCACCCACTCACTCACTCGCCTCAGTCCTCCGCCACTACATTCTCTCCTCCAACATCCCCTTACAAAGCGCACAGTGAGAGTCACATGTCGTCAATCACGCTGTGCGCGTCAGTCAGCCGGCCCAACCCCACCTTGAGAATCGATCACTCCCGAAGATCAATGGTCTTGCAAAGGACTACAAGCGATACCATCCATCTGACAGCCCATAATCAATCGCTGCATCAAACGTAAGCAGTCAAATCAGATGTGCCTCACCCCTCCCTCTCCCCCAGTGCACATATCAAAGAGTGAGAAAGAAAAAGCAAGCTGAGGGAAATAGAGAAGGCGAGAGATTCTTCTTCTTCTTGACGTTTATCTGACCTCATCATAGGGTGCAGACAGAAAGAGAGCAAAGAGGCTTTTTTGTGACAAAGGCGTCCCAGGAGAGCCGTCTGCGCTTTGCCTCAGACATATGTAGGACAGAGGAATGATTAAAAATAGACAGGGTAAAAATAATCGACACAGGAGTTTTGTGGAACTATGCAGACAAGGATCCTGCTCTCTGTTCTTGAAGCCAGCGTGTGACATAAGCAGTGCCTGCAGCAGACAACCACAGCATGCTGTTGTTTACTTTCCTGTCGTTTGAGGGAGAGATTATGTTTCTGTTTTTCTGTGTGAAAGAAAAGGGAGAGCGAACGGACGGACGGACAAAATAAAGAAAGATAAAAAGGGAAAGGAAAAGAAAAAGAAAGAGAAATGGAGATGGCAATATATATTGAAAAAATAAAGAAGGAAAGAATGAAAGTATAATTCTGTCTCCTGAATCACACACCAGTGAGAAGTGCAGTGTAGCATCAAATAGGATAAAGGACAAGGAGTGGCTGTAGCATATACGAGGTTGTTCTGAGATTAATATAACCTCCTTTTGGGGAAAACTGTAAGAATTATTATAGCTATAGCTGGGGGGGGGGACAAGTATGAGTATCCTTATTGAAAATAAGGGTTTACAATTTTTGGACGCCCTTTAGCACCATTATAATGATGGCGAAATCCGTCAAATAACTATTTTAGCTTTAAGAATCTGATTTTATCTTCTAGGTTACGCCTAAGTACCGATGTGAAGCAGCACTGACTTAATCTGATCAGCATTACATGTTGGCCCTCAAACCCACAGGGAACCATTACTCTGGTCCGTGCTACTGGAGGGAGTGAGGGAAAGTCAATAGGGCAGATGCATAATTTAGGAAAGCTTGTGTGAATGTGTCACATTTAAATGCAATCAATACATTGAGTGGTAAAGCATAAACTGTATTCAGCATGTGGTACACATGCAAAACACGCAACACACAGAACCCCACACACACGCACGCACACACACACACACACACACACAGAACCACACATGAATCCCGACAAAGCCTGCGGAGGGAGCAGTGAAGCAGCAGGATCATCAACAATGGCCAATTATAATAATTTGGAAAGTAATTACAGAGAAGTCTTTTTAATACCATTTCAAGTTTGTCCTGTTCCGCCCTGAGGACCTACATGCGAGGAAACAAGCCCTTCAAGACAAGTAATGGAAGCACTTCTGGGTACGCAAGTGCCCAGTGCCTATGTAAAGGTAAGAAGTGGAGGGAAAACAGTGCATATGATTTGTGGGAGGACGTGGGTGGGAGCAAGCAGTAGTGTGTGTGTGTGTGTGTGTGTGTGTGTGTGTGTGTGTGTGTCTCTCTGTGTGTGTGTGTGTGTGTGTGCGTATTCAAGCATGGACACAAATTTAGCACATTTAGAGGTCTCGAGCTAGAGAACACTGCCCTAACAGATATGTGATTTACACGAGACGAACGTCGCTCTCTTTTGCCCTTAGGAGCACTTAGCCACAGATCACCAGTCATACACATGCGGGTGTCTGCATCTGCAAGTGTTTCTCAAGGATGCAAGCAGTGCAATGAAACTGTCAACAATTGGTTTAAAAATCACAGGAATTACAACCCGACCCCAACCCATCCCCGCACTCTCCTGGAT
>JACYXH010000648.1:565000-590000 GCA_026745465.1 Lota lota
TCTCCTTTATCTCTCTCTACCTCTCTCTCTTTCTCTCGCTCTCTTCTCTCGCTCTTCCTCTCTCTCTCTTTCTCCCTCTCCTCTGTCTCTTCACCTCTCTTCCTCTCTCTCTTCTCTTGCTCCTCTCTCTCTCTCTTCATCTGTCTCTCTTCATCCCTTTCCCCTCTCTCTCTAGCTATCTCTCGCTCTATGCAGAAAAGCTCATTGGCAGCAATTCAACTTAACAGGATAACCACAGGACGGGGACTATTTAGAAACAGCAGGTGTTATTTCGACCCCCCCCCCCCCCCCCCCCCCCCCCCACCAACACCACACCCCCAAACCCCCAAACCCCTCACTTTAATCTTCCATTATGCCTGATGATGCGCAGCCAAATACAACCACATGCCCCCCCCCCCCCCCCCCCCCAGAATATACGTTGAATGTGTTTCAGCATTAATCTCTGTGAGGTGTGCTTTTATGTGCTTTCACTTGAAACTCAAGGAGCCAAACATACACATGCACACACACACACACACACACACACACACACACACACATAATCCTGCTAAACATCTCTCTCTCCACTACCACCTTTATGACCCACTGTCCACAAATCTGTCCGTCCAGAGTGCCACCTGCACACACCTACACAGACAGACAGACAGACAGACAGATGGCGAGTCTCAGGTCCCAGTGAGGCTGTTGGCTGGGGGATGAGGCTTGTGTGTGTGTGTGTGTGTGTGTGTGTGTGTGTGTGTGTGTGTGTGTGTGTGTGTGTGTGTGTGTGTGTGTGTCTCTTTAACTCCATTAAAGATGAAAGAATGGAGGCTTGGGGATCTCCAACCAGACACATCCCGTGGTTGGAGGTCAGTGGTGGCTTTGTGGTGAGCGGCTAAGATGTAGAAGACAAAGGGGCACGTTGGGGTTGTGGGGTTGTGGGCAACGACACACTATTTCACCATGATATACCATGATACACATGACATGATACAAGTATTGACAATGATAGATGTTGAATACGTACGTTGATACCAGTATGTACTATGATAGATGTAGTATATGTACATTGATACAAGTATGTACTATGATATTTGTATATGTACGTTGATACAAGTATGTACTATGATAGATGTATATGTACGTCGATACAAGTATGCACTATGATTGATGTAGTATATGTACATTGATACAAGTATGTACTAAGATACGATGGTATGTTATTAAACAATGGATAAACTGTGATAAACAATACACCAGCAAATGATGTCAAACAATGTTATACTACAATAAAACGATGCGCTGGTCAACAACTAAGCCACATCAAAACGAATGTCAATGATTTAAAACACTAATAGATTAGAAAAATAGGAATGAAACACAAGAAATGGACTGTTGACAAACACATATAAAATAAGTCTGACCAACGCGGCGTAGTAAAACTGTACACCAGAGCACGTTGAGGGGGGGTCGGACATGAGCAAGGATCCGGACAGCGGTACTGGCTGTAGAACCAACAGCCGAGTCGGGGGCCCAAATGTCCTTTGCATCCGAGGGGAAGAAGAAAGGCTCCTGAAAGCCACCAGCTGACCCCGCAAAATAACATTGTTTCATATTTTCCGTCTTCTTCTTCTTTGTCCCCAACTTAGAAATCGAGCAAAAGTAATTTGATTTGGCAACGGGGCGTGCACCATTGATCGCACAGCCCGCTGGACTCTCAAGCCACTCAAGTGTTTGTCCAAACAGGAAGTCAGAGGCTCACGATGTTTGAGAGGGAAGAAGAGTGACAGGGGGTGGGGGCAAGGGCGGGGATGGAATGAGATAAAGGGAGAGACGACTGAACGGGTAGTGAGCGAGCGATAGAGAGAGGAAGTGGATTAGAGAGAGAAAGGAGGAAGGATGGCTTGGTAAAAAGGAGATATTACCAAAGGCTCACATGTGCACTCAACCACTGAGAGGCTTAACATCAGAGCACAATACGATGCGTCTGTCTCAGCTCCAACAACACAGGATCCCACCCACGTCCCTGTGATGGACTGACAGCGCTGGCTCATTGAACTCATATGTTCAATTAGTCGTTGATACACACACACACCCACACAAACACGCACACTGTGTGGGTTCCTGTTATGCACTTGTGAGATCAGATGTACACAATTTACTGATTATAAAATAAAAAAAATTCCAACGTTTCTCGAGAGCCCACCACCACACACACACCCATTGCTATCACCTCTCATGGCCAACCTACAGTATATTATGAATGATTTCCCAACACCACCCCACCCCTCCATCTCTCCCTTCAGCCTGCCACTGCCTGATACCTGACATCAAGGTGGACTCCCGCTCACTCACTGCTCAGAACGGGGAAAAGAAGCCAATGGTGGTGGTAAAAAAGGAAAAGGAAAAACGTTCTTTTTTTAGCCCATCATTCCCCCAGGGAGGTTTTACATTCACATCAGTGAGGAAAGAAGGTGTGGCGAGCAGAGAGATTGAGTGAAAATATGAAAAAGAGAGAAGAAAAAGAGAGAGGAAGTGAGAAATATAAATAGAGAGAGATTTGCATAGAGAGAGAGAGAGAAAGAGAATGAGAGAGAGGTAGTGAGATAAATATATATATAGAGGGAGAGGTAGAGAGATAAATATATAGAGCGAGGGAGAGGTAGTGAGATAAATATATAGAGCGAGGGAGAGGGAGATATAGAGCAGAGAGAGGGAGCAATATATATATAAATGGAGAGAGTGAGAGAGAGAGAGAGACTCCCACCTTGTTTTTTGTCACCTCTCGCCTCACCAAGTTGCGACGTGCTGATATTGACATAAACCGTAGCAAGGTGTCAAAAGACACGCGAGGACCTGTTTGAAGTCATGTCGCTGATCAAATAAAATAAAAATAAAAAAGGGGGATGTGTTGACTCAAGGCAGGCGGGGCGGTACAGTGTTCCGTACGATAAAAGTGTCGGGAGGTTGGGGGGGGGGGGGGGGGGGGGGGGGGGATCGTCCTCTCCTTAAAACTTGGTGAGTCATATCTCCGGGCCAGTGCCACAGAGGTCGTGTCACCTTCAAAGTGCCAAGTTCGTCCCCGCAGAGAGCCGTCCCCGTTCTCACCTCGTAATGAAAGAGCGCATCCTCCTCAGAGCCACACACTAATCTTCAGGTCGTCTCCGGACTTCCATATGAGCTTGCACAAGAGGACCCTGGTGGCGCGCCTCGCCGCTAGCGCCAGTGCCTCTCCGGCTCTCTAATCGCCAAATCATCTCCGCCTTCCGTCGCCTCGACGGGGCCTTGGGAGCGAGAGACGGCAACAGGAGCGTGATGCAATAGATCCCCCATGTCTTACAAGCCCAGGAATTTAATTATTCAACGTCTTCAATTGTCTTCGGTGCGTTTCCCAGCGAACAAGGCCAGGTCCCGCGTGTAGTACATCCACAGGTCCTGGTCACCGGCTGGTTTGTTTAAGGGCCGCTAGGGCGGCCAAGTCACGGGGCATGTGGGCGACGTCCTTCGCCTGTTTTCTTTTGTGCTTGTCTGGTCTGATCCAGACTCCTTCGCCGGGGCTCCCGCCTCTGTGTTTGGCTGGCGCATGGCGTTCAGTTCTTCCGCCTGCTAGACTGTGCCAATCCCTTGGGGACGAGCAAGAGACTGGGTGAAGGATAGACGGGTGTGTGTGTGTGCATTTCTTTGTTTGTCTGTTAGCTTTTTGGGTTTGCGGTGTGCAGAGACAGGCAACCAGAACAATGGAAACTCTACAGGCACTATACTACTAAAACTCCTAGTCGCAGATGTGCTCATGTCTTTACATGTTCTCACATGACAACAAATGTGTGTAATGAAAACAGCAACAAAAGAAAAAGGAAAAACATTGGTTTATCAATAAACTGCAGCTATAAATCCGCCCACAGCAGTGGCTTTGTATTTTCTTTTCTGGTTGTTGTTTTCTTGTGTGTGCTCTTGTAAAAGAGACCATTAATTAGGCTGCCAGTTTCAATCCATGTCCAGCATTTTCAATTAAGATAATTGCCGTCCTCACAGGGAAATGGCCCCACTTGTTTGCTAAATTGGCCCTTTTTACGTTTTCTCATGTTCAATAGTCCTCCCACCTCCAGCCACTGGATGTATGTTACCATTGACCAAAAGGCTGTCAACACTTCCCATTTAGAATGAAACACGCTTCCTCTGGCCGACATTAAGCAAAGCCAGCGAGCTCTGTGCTCTTAACAGATAGCTAATCACGGACAGTAGAAGAGCCATTAATCAGACTGAGGAAAGAAAAAAAGGGGAAAAAAAGCTGGAGCACGCGGAGATAACTGCTGTGTGTGTTACGTGGGCGGTGCTCAACACACATTTCCTCTGCTCGCGTCGCCCCACGAACCTGAACACAGAGGAGAGAAACGAGGGAGGTCTGTTGGTAGAAGGGAGTCTTTGAGGTGATGAAGAAATAAAGGGAGTGCAGGGGTTGGATTGAAATACGAGGGCCATTCCAACAGCACATATCCACAAAGGAAGATCCCCCCCCCCCCCCCCCCCCCCCCCCCCCCCCCCCCCCCCCCCCCCCCCCCCCCCCCCCCCCCCCCCCCCCTCCAGTGAAAGGGAGTTGAATCTACATATAGTAGGAAGTGTTGGGAGTGTGTCGGCAGCTTGCAGGATGTACACGGTACGCGTGACTTGATGCTGAATGAGGCTCAGCGCCGGTTATAGCCCCATAACCGGAGCTGCGGCCGCTCCACATGCTTGTTAACATCCTTCAGGAAGTCACAGCTCATAACAGCGACAATGTGATTAGAAGAAGGGAGATCCGCCGTTGTACATGCAGATGTTTCATGAAAAATGTATGTCAATGAAAAAAAGGGGAAACGTTTTCAATTGCAAGTAATTCAATGTTTTACAGATTTCTTTTTGAAGGGCACACATGGCTGGCCCAGACAGTGTCCCAGACCAATAAAAGTGTGCCATGTTGACAAGGCAAACGCCCTGGCAAGCTTCGCCAGTGCTCCCGTTGGCTCAGTTTACCGGCTGCTGGATGTGAGTCTGAGGTCCCGATCCTCCAACGGCGTTTACCATCATGTTTAATTCAGAGGAGACATGCTTTATTTATTATCTCATTCTTGAAGGGCCTTCATGTTTTCATCTTTGATTTGAATTATTTCTCAAAAGTCCCCCCAACACCCACCCCAACCCTCTCTGACTTGTCACCCCCCCCTCCTTCTGTCAGTCTAGTTTTTACATGACTGACATTCAATATTTCCTTATCTTACACTCGCCAAATCAAATCTACATGACCAGTCGCCGTGGGTCATCAAAGCGACTACTCTACTTCTCTCTCACACACACACACACACAAACACACACTCAACACACACACACACACACACACACACACACACACACACACACACACACACACACACACACAAACACAGTGTTGAATCAACACATTTAATAACTAAAAGTGTTATCAAACGTTTGTCTTCTCTACGCCTACCTCCAGAAATTGAGGAAAGATAGGACAGGTATATAAATATATATTACAAAATAAATCTGGAGAATTGCCTGGCAGCTCCAGGGAATTCAGTGATGACAACAGTCTGGCACATAAAAAAAGGCACACTGACACAAAACCAAAGCCCACACACACACACACACACACACACACACACAAACACACCATATTCAAAAATCAAATATAAGATGGCACGATAGTGCGCATATGCAGCCTCCAGCTAAAATGGCCGCCCACAGCCCACTGATTCTGTACTTTGTGATGCCGCAGCGTTTCCAGGAAAAACCAGGAAGCCTTCCTTTGTTCTGCAGTCTGCCGGGTGTGAAGCGATTCCTCCTGACGGCGTAACGTCTGGAGTCAACTTTTTAATTCGAATCTGTCTAATGGGAGACAGTCACTCCTCTCAACGCGAAGGCACACGTCAACGAGGCATGGGATGAAGAGAACAAAGGCGGCGGAAGAAGACGGAAGACACAAAATGAGAGATGAGATTAAATAAGATGAGTCGCAGAATGATAAAATCGTACCAACATTCCACAACTGATCCGTTTCAAACAGAGCTAATAAGCAGACAAACGCAAACGAGACTTGATAACAAGCCAGCTCCTAGTGCTCTTGTGGAATCCAATATAATAACACACACACACACACACCGATTATTATTATTTTTTTGTGGACCCTGAAAAAATGAATATATCCAATGAAGAGTGGCTGCACAGGTCACGGCGGTCGCTCCCTGACACAACTGTGTTTTCACTGCTGTGCTACTCAAACAAAGGAATGCTACAGCTAAGGGCTAAGTGTAGCCAGGCCTCAACTGACCCAGCTAAGCACTGGGACCATGGCTGAAAGGAAACTTGGCTGGACGACGTGTGTGGGTGTGTGTGTGTGTGTGTGTGTGTGTGTGTGTGTGTGTGTGTGTGTGTGTGTGAGTGTGTGTGTGTGAGTGTGTGCATGTGGGATTGAAGCACAATCATAAATAAACATGTAATAAAAACAAAGATCGGCTGTTGGCTTTCTCCCTGAGCATGTGACTGCTTTGGTGTTTTTACCTCCACGTTCACTTCCTCGCACAGAACTGATTAATAGGACACTAAAAAGGAGGGTTGAGACTGGCTTCAGACGGAGAAATAATGGGTAGGATTCACCTATTTAATATGCTCCATCCTATATACTTTATTTATGTATTTCTTTCTCTGCTGATTCATGGCTGTCCCGTTTACCACCGTGTCAACCTGAATAATAGAAGTTATAGCATTGTGATAAACAAGCTAACCTGTTAGCAATGGATTTGCACTCCAATGAAAATACATTTGAATACATAAAGGATAAAAAAAGGCATCTCTCTCTTCATCTCTCCCTCTCAGCCTCTCGCTGTTTGGAAGCACAGCAGCACTCCCACGTGCGCTGTCCTCCGTGCAGTCTCCCGGCGCTCCACTTCTCTCTCCGAGCACATCTCTCCATGCTATCATGTGTCCAAGAGGTTAGAGTCAGCGTATTATCAAAATAACCACAGCGACCGCACCACGCGCATTGCGCTGTTGACCCCTCCCGGTCATCCACTCTGTAGAGTTTAGCCAACCAGTAGCTCCAAGTGCGCACTTCCAAGAACCGCACGCAGCCCAGAGAGCATACTGTGAAAAACATAGTGTCTGCTCACATGGATGGGCCCAGACACCCACACACACAAAGACAAACACACACAAAAACGCACACACACACACAGAGCATCCATAATGTGAAGAGTCTCACAGACTCAGCAGAGGCGCTCACATTACGGACGACACTTCAATCTAAACGCGGCTAATGAAAGGAGCTCCATGGGAATGAGCACATTATTGGCAAATAATCCCAACCCCTGGGAGAGTACAGCCGTCCTCATGCCAACCCAATCTAAACCGCCTGGAATTTTAATATGACATTTGGAGGATTAGATTTGTGGCGTGTCAGCAGAAAGGCAGCAGGTCTGACGGATATGGTCTGTGCGGTTCTGAACCGGGCGGTCGGGGTCTGTCCCCGCGGCGATGCATCCTGCCATCGATTTCTCCGTATATGTTTTTGTTTTGTTTTTTTATCAAGCAGATGATTATTCCAGTTCCTTGGGGGATGAATGCAGACAGGATGTGGGACGTCTATACCTTCCCCTCAGCAAGATCATTCTAATTCATAACCCGACCAAATGAGTTATCGACTCAGGGAGGCATCTCTGCCATTCTCAATGAGAGCACTTCAAAGCCCTTTTTCTACGCTCCACTCTGTACCTCTGTCTGATGAAGACATCTGAAAAACGCAACACACTGATTAAGCCGTGTAGTCCTTTACAACACACTGATATAGCCCTATACAACTCACTGATGTAGCCCTATTCAACACACTGATGTCACCCTAGAAATACATTGATGTAGCCCTATAAACAGACTGATGTAGCCCTATACAACACACTGATGTAGCCCTATTCAACACACCGATGAAGCCCTACACAACACACTGATGTAGCCCTATACAGAAACTGATTTAGCCCTATAAAACACAGTGATGTAGCCCTATACATCACACTGATGTAGCCCTACACAGTGATGTAGCCTTTTAAAATACACTGATGTAGCCCTATTAAACACATTGATGTAGGCCTATACGCAAACTGATGTAGCCCTATACAACACACTGATATAGCCATAACAGAGACTGATGGGAATATAGACAGAGACAAACAAAGACATAGCCAGGCAAACATGTTGACCCTTCTGGATGCCAGGTTGACAGACTGACTGACTGACTGACTAAATGAAAGTTGGACTCCCTGCAGAAATCCTCCATGGAGACATCAAAGACACTGACATCAGTCAATGACAGAATGTATGTGTGTGGATGTGTGTGTGCGTGCGTGGATGTGTGTGGGTGTATGTGCATGTGTGTGTGTGTGTGTGCCTTAATGCTTGTGCACGTGTGTGTGTGTTTATGTGTGTGCATCTGTGCATGCTTGTGAGTGTGTGTGTGTGTGTCTGTGTGTGTGCATGTGTTTGTGTGAATGTGTGCATGTGTGTGTGTGGAACTGCACAGGAAGACCAGGGTCAAAGAAAAAACACAAAAAGGATGCTGCATCTTCAGATGTCATATTACAGCTCATGTTACCGCTGCACGAATAGGGCTTGTGGCTCCGGACACATCCCCAAGTGCAAGTGAAAAAAAAGTGCTTTGTCAGCAGCGTCGCTATTACACCAGGTAAGTCACCTCTAGATTCCACTGTGCGCCTAGTTGCTCTGGCGGTCCTCACAATGCGGCCCAGCGAGTACAGAAGCCCACTTAAATTGGCCAGATTGCGATAAATGCGGACAAATATACTGTATGTCTTTCAGAGCAATGTCTTGCGTGCTGGAGGGACTTGGGGTTGTGGAGATGGTGGTGGAGGGTGGAATTCATCAAAGGCCTTCCATGGAGAGAGCATTATTACATTTCTTCACACTTGTCCAAATGTTCATGTCGCTCGGATCATGGCAAACCCCCTCCAGCTTTCTCGCCAGGGTGAGAGAATAGCATTTGAACAGCCAGCCATATCAGAAAATACACACACACGCTTGCATGCACGCCAGACACACACATGTACACGCACTCTCTCTCTCTCTCTCTCTCTCTCTCTCTCTCTCTCTCTCTCTCTCTCTCTCTCTCTCTCTCTCTCTCTCTCTCTCTCTCTCTCTCTCTCTCTCTCTCTCTCTCTCTCTCTCTCTCTCTCTCTCTCTCTCTCTCTCTCTCTCTCTCTCTCTATATATATATATATTCAGTTCCAAGCCTTTCTGCCCTCTAATTTCTTTTCTTTTCTTTTATAGTTTGTTGATAGTCTCCATAATGATGTATTCTTTTATTTATTCTTTTGACCATGTAACATATTTTCCAGTCAAAGATAGTTTCTAATATCTATAAACGAGCAGTGAGTGAAATATGAATATTGTAAGCAGCGTTAAATGTATTTACTGGGAGTGTGTTGGCTGTAGGCCAGACCACAGTGCAAGATATACAAAGCCACCACTGCTAAACTCAATTCAAGGGAGCCAATAATACAGGCAGGCAGCACTAAGGCAAATAAAGTGAATTAACTCAAATATTTATGAAGATTCCTTTTTTTGGACATTTACTAATCCTACTTCGAAGAGAGCTTTGTTCTGGTTAAAGACAAACACAGAATACAAAAATAATACTGAAAAAGGAAAAGTACCAGACCAGTGTGAAATACATAAGGAAACACACAATGCAGACATATATGCACCTGGGTCCGGTTAGGTTAGGTTTCATTTAATTGTTTTCACAGTTCGCGTTGCACTTCATTGGCAATGGCCGTTTGTTTCTAGTTGTGAGAGACCTCTTCCTCTCAACATATAATGTAGACAATTGAAGCTAAGAGACCCTGGGCAACAGTAGACACAACCATGGGGAGAGAGAGAGAGAGAGAGAGAGAGAGAGAGAGAGAGAGAGAGAGAGACGAGAGACAACCATGGCCAGAGAGCGAGAGACAGACAACCATGGATAGAGAGAGAGAGAAATAACCAGGGACTGAGTGAGAGAGACAACCATGGGTAGAGTGAGAGAGGCTACCATTGGCAGAGAGACAGCGAGAGAGAGAGAGAGAGAGAGAGAGAGAGAGAGAGAGAGAGAGAGAGAGAGAGAGAGAGAGAGAGAGAGAGAGAGAGAGAGAGAGAGAGAGAGCAAGAGAGAGAGAGAGAGAGAGAGAGAGAGAGAGAGAGAGAGAGAGCAAGAGAGAGAGAGAGAGAGAGAGAGAGAGAACCATGGGCAGATAAAACGGATAAATAAAAAAGCACAGCAAAGTAGACAGAAAGTATGCCTTCCTGGTAGGGAGGTGCAGGTGACCTGGGGAATGTCTGATTTGATTGTTAGTAAGGTCGATAAAGAGGAAGCAAGTTCCCAGGGGGAACAAGCAGAGAGAAGCTCCTGCCATAGTATCACGCCGCCAAGGGCACCGTGAGAGTCACTCACATATCACATGGATGAGCAGCTCCAACTGAAGGATGTTATAACCAATGTTGCCATTCTGTGAAGTCATTCTGTGAAGCTGTGTTTCCGTTTCAGCAAACATGCCTATTGGCAGGAAACGGCTACCCGATCATTATTCCAGAGGAGAATCGTCGTGCTCAAATGTTCAGTGATGTCATTCAACACTCATCGCCTTTGAATGGAATAGAACGGCAGCGGCGTCAGACATTTCCATCATTGTAATGATGCAAAGTTTCAGTCAACGCTATCAGGCCACAGTGTCCCTCTATCTCTTCTGTTCTGTAACAACTGTACCACATGTTTGAATTTGTGCTAAAATTCCCCCAAGTTTGACTACACCAGTGTTTGTCCATGTGTATGCACATGTGTGGGTGTGTGATGACAGCATGTATGTTTGTGTGTGTGTGTGTGTGTGTGTGTGTGTATGTGTGTGTGTGTGTGTTTGTGTGAGAGAGAGAACTGTATTTTCAGTCTGACCTTTTCCTCCTTGAAATGGGCTGGCTTAGTTATTTATTGAGCAAATTCCTTAAGGGAACACAAAGCTATTGCAATAGCCACTTCTCCATTTGATAGGGGCTCAGACTTTGGTTTATAACCCGGTGGCATGTGATTTAAAAGCAGTGGTGTTGGCCAAATGTTACTCCTCTGGCAACAGATAAAGCTTTTATTGATGCCCCCATCTCAACACTATAAACCAGCCATTGCTTTCGCCTCAAATGTTCTAGTACCATTAATTCACCTTATATGTGATCAAAGTTGCGTGGCATATATTCGTCCAGTGTTAAAAAGCAAAGTTTATGATGCCCTCTTTGACTGAGGGATCTCTATTTCCATATGGCGTGGGCATTAACCATCTTTATACTGCAGGAATATGTACTGCATTAAAAGGCAAAAGTAGTGAATTGAAGCCCCTGTATAGAGTGCACTAGTGAGCTCAGCACTTAGTCACCTTTATCTTTCTGTATGGACTTTGAGTGCTAGTTCTCATGGGTAGATACAAAAAAAGTCAGAGTTGTTTTATGTTTGATTTGAGAGTAGGAAGCGAATAAAAAAAGAAATGGATGAATTATTGAAAAGATATTTCATATTGTTTTGATTCACAAAATATGGGGAAAAGAGCCTATTAACTGTGGATGGGGGTTGTGCTCACTACTTTTGATATTTTGAAACCTTTTGGAATCCTTTTTTTCATTTAGCTTCAAACGAATCTACAACCTGCCTCCATGTCTCAATGGACACAGAGCGATCAATACAAATCATGACGGAATAGTGTTGTTTTTGTTCGCGCAAATGTCAGCAGCTCTTGTGGTGTGTGTATGCGCCTTCTCGAGTCTCACTAACCATTGCCAGTGCCATGGCATTGAAGCGCTGTTTCAAACACTGTAAAGTACAACACATATCACCCTTAAAGTCCTTCTATCACATTCGATTAGCTGCTTCTAATTGGGGTCAAACGTGGTTCAGCCTTCGTAGAAGACACTGGCTGGGATGCAACTGATAGGCTGGCTTCCTGACCTTGACACGGAGCATATGTCATGCGCTGCAGCTCTCTCTTTTGCGTAAGGAGGAAGCGTGAGAGGTACACACATGGTCAGGCTTGTCACCAGTACGTCCCCAGTGTTTCAATGTGATTCACACACATTAATATTAATTCTGGTGAGTGTCTTCCACATTATGTCAAATACATAACAGCTAACATTCATGAGTGATAAATGACGCACCCCCTTTGATGTTCTCGCAATAAAATGGGCCTCAAACGTCCAGCGACTTAATTTATAGCACACACACACACACACACACCCACAAGCACACACCACAAACACACATACACATACACAAGTACACAATCTCACATACACACACATTCACACACTTACACACACAAACATACAGTATATACACACAGACACAAACAAACACTCACACACACACATTCACGCACACACATAAATACAGACATACCTACATGCATACATACATACACACACACAAATGCATACAAATACAGACACACACACAAACAAATACACTCTCACACACAAACACATGCACACACAAATACGTACATACACCTACACTCACCCCCACACGCATAACCTAAGTATCTTTTAATTTTAGCTCACGCTGCACCAGCTCACAGCCGTTTGAGTACAAAAGAACAATTGAACCATATTGCCTTTTCAATATTAACGGTTGGATGGAGGATGATAGCTAGCCTGCATAAGAGACAAATGATGAAACCATGATGTGATCAATTATCCCACTTGATGAGGAACTTTATATCTTTATCAAAACTGATTCTATATCTAGCAGTATACGGCTTGCTGAGCCGATTGGCTGTGTTTTGTTGGTGTATCTGCATTTATCTGAAAATTATTACGATATTTTCAAGGAATGGGAAGGGCCTATTATTGTGCGTGAATGTAGCATAATGTTAGCTTTCCAAGCTTACCGGCTGGCGACTTCCTCTAACAGAATAGCATAACTTGTACTGCCAGAGAGTCTCTCTCTCTCTCTCTCTCTCTGTCTTTCTCTGTCCCTCTCTATCCCTCTCTCTCTACCTGTCTCTCTCTCTCTCTCTTTCTCTGTATCTCTGTCTGTCGGTCTCTCTTTCTCTCTCTCTCTCTGTATCTGTCTCTCTCTCTCTCTCTCTCATTAGAAAGTGACCTTCAATCAGTAACTGAAACATACGAACATCTCCCTTATTGGGCTCACATGGGGAACAACGCTCTGAAACTCATTAAGTCACACCCACTGCCATCTTTTGAACACTGCGTTTGCCAAAAGGGGTGGCGAGGGGAACAAACTGTCACAACATCATTTTAGATACATTTGCACACCTCTTCACTACTGCCCAATTAGCATTCTAGAATAGTAATGTCTAATGATGTAGCTAGTCTGTACCACAGGCCACTCAGAACGTCTGAGGCAAGTAGGCTACAACACAAGAGAAACGATTGACTTAAAAGTGTACTCAAATTTATAAAACAAATTGTGTGTGTGTGTGTGTGTGTGTGTGTGTGTGTGTGTGTGTGTGTGTGTGTGTGTGTGTGTGTGTGTGTGTGTGTGTGTGGGCGTGTGTGGCTGTTGGGGAGAGGTCAATGGAGATATTGGAATGTGTATGTGAATTCTGACCTTCATAAGCAAATACATTCTCAAATTAAAATCATTATTAACTAATGCAACACTCTTTATTTTAGGAGAATTATTTCAAGTAATGAGCTCTCACGCAAAACAATCTTTCTTTCGACTGACTTGACAATTGAAAAGGCTCTTTAAAGCCACGGCGTACAAGGTTCGACAAGCAGCCCACAATCCAAGACTGGAAAATGTTCTTAAATAGAAAGAATAATGAAAAGAAGACATTGCAACAATAGCCGGTCTGTCCGTTTCTTCCTACACGCACGGACGCACGCAGCCACACACACACGCACACACGGCGGGGAGGGGATGGAGGGAGGGCTTAGCGGTTTCTAGCGTCCGATCCTAACTATCGAACAGCACTTTATCGTGATAATCAACTGAATCAACGTAGCCTACTGCCAACAGGTTGTAACATGCGTGCCAATTTGGCGGAATGGCAAATCATTTTCCCACAGGACGTATAACGTTGCCTAGGTTTTTACACTTAGTGTGGCGATTGTTCAGCATTTGTTTTGGCATCTGTAATGTTTTAACCGTACACTGCGCTCTGGACGTGAAACCAAGTGTCAAATGCGGGCCAACAATCAAATAGTTGGCACATGGCGACGCACGGTGCGACGCACGGTGTTTCAATTCTGGCAACAAGAAGTCCGTGGGTTTTGAACGCTGCTATGCGTTGACATAGGATCACATAAAAAGGAGGCGTAGCGGACAGTAAGACCCAACAACACACACAGTCACAGACGTAACTTTTTTGCAACCCAGAATACAACTTTTGAAGCAAACAAATAATAAAATGAACATCTTACCGAATCTCAAGACGTGTGGCATCCCGTGAGAATATCCCACGCATTGTAATAGCAGCACAACAAGCCACGCGGTGCACCTGAATCTCGCATTAGTTATCAATAGAAAGGATGTCTTCATGGTTCTCGTGTGGTGCACAGTATTCATTCCCTGAATCGGTATATCCCCCCCCCCCCCTCCCCCCCAAATGAGTGTTGGCTGTCGCTGTTTTTTTTTTTCCTCGTTCCCGTTAACGTTAAGCAGCGTGGCGTTCAAGATCACGGCATGGTCACTCGGGAGAAAGAGAGGGCAACCCGTTTCCACAAATCCATTCGTAAAAACACCGCGTTGTCCACAGCTCCCTCACTGCGCCAAGAGACAACCTTTCCGAGTTATTGGTGGCGGGGCATCCATGTTAATAGGCAGGGCGAAGCTTCAAGAAATCCATCCACGGGCGACCTGGAGAGAGAGAGAGAGAGAGAGAGAGAGAGAGAGAGAGAGAGAGAGAGAGAGAGAGAGAGAGAGAGAGAGAGAGAGAGAGAGAGAGAGAGAGAGAGAGAGAGAGAGAGAGAGAGAGAGAGAGAGAGAGAGAGAGAGAGAGAGAGGATATATTGAGGATCCAGTGAGTAAAGGCGCTGGGAAACCTACAACTATAGTCGGCAGTCTCTGTGCTCGCATTCTGCTGCACTGCCGTACACCAGCTGACGTGGAGCCAGAAGGAGTGTGAGAGGAGCAGGAGAGTAAAGATTGCTCTCATTTCTCGGGCATCGCTGGCCGTGCTCTGCCCCTTGATGGACAGGATATCGGAGGAAACATTTTTCATATCCTCCCCCCGGTACACTAAATAATGTGTGTGTGTGTGGGGGGGGGGGGTTCGTTAGTGTACTTTCCTCCCAGCACTTGATACAATATTGAGGTTTTTTATTTATTAGTATTTAAATGTTTGTATAGCTGCCAGTGGAGTAGGCTACTTCCACGCAACGCTGCAAAATCAGTTGTGAACCGAACATTTGGCCCCGAGGTTATATTTGCAAATATTTAGAATAATACTTTTGGGTTATCTTGCTTTTTAATTTGCTGTTACTTGTACGCGTTAAGAACAACATTTATTCGAAGTAATCGATACGTTAAATGTCGGGCAATACTATATAGCCTATTGACTGACTGAAGAGAAAAGTACAGCGCTGCATAATCACAGAGGGTAACTATGAAATATAATAAATATGCATTCCATAAAGAAAGATTAATGGATATCTTGTCTATTCCGTAGGTGCATGCATGGTTAATTCCTTCAGGCCAACATAACAGAAAATAACATATAAATTGTGTTCAAAACAAATTGAGAAAATATACGAATATTCAGAGATCAGTGAAACAATCCCCTTGCATTCCGTGTACTTGTACACGTTCTCGCAGTGTGAGAAAGAGACTGAAACTCAGGAGGTCAGGCCCCAGAAGCCCTCGCACCAGGGGCATTATTTAAGATAAATCTAAATGTTAAGAAAAAAACGCTTAATTTTACACTTATTTAAGATTAAGAAGGTGAACTTTGCGAAGGCAAACTGTTTCCCTGCAGGCGAAAAGAGATGTATTCAGCACCTTGGACAGCGACGCCATGAAACGCTCTCACCATAGAACCAAAGATGTTCGATGTTTTTTCTGGAAGCAATGCTTGATTCTTTCTTGCTTGGACCCAAAGTGGGATATTACTGTCCCGCGCAGTGCATGGAATGTTTGTGCATTTTTATGAAAATCACTTTGATTAAATCTCCGTTATTTTCCCTGAGCAATTATTCCAGCAGATATATTGCATATAGGCTACGCGATGGCATACATAACCCATCACCATGTTAACGTGGGACCCTTACATCTATTGACTATAAAGTTCCCAATAAAGCATAACCCACTTCATCTTAAAAAAAATGTAGGCCTATAATAGGCATTTGATGGCCTACTATGACACAAGTATTCGCTGACAATTTATAAATAAAAATAAAAAGGCAACTAAAAGCTCCACGGCGTATAAGGAATGTATAGTTTGGAGTGGAAATAAAATCTATAAAATAAAACACTTCAAACGTCGGTGTTTCTTTTGCACAACAATTGTATTGCGAGCTATAAATGTGCACGAGGTAAAGGCAATACGACCAGCTATTAGTAATTCACGGACATTTGAGTCATTTAAAAACTAAAAAAGAACACTATAGCTGCACAAATTCAATGACAAGAAGAGTTCACGGTTTCCCTGAAGCCTTTAGGCGATGTATGTGCTCACAGTTGGCACATTTGCAAAACTATTTTTTTTTTTTTTGTTGTTGTTGTCTTTTTCTATTTAATGTAGGCCTATTGCTGGATTTCTGAGCACAGCGAATACATTTCAAACGCTCCTTTGGGTATCTTTCAATGAGCCACGGTTAGTGGAAGCTCTTTGCAACGTTGCGATGTTGTGAGATCATAAAGTTGATTTAAAATGGTGTTTCGCGTGGGTAATGCGCTCTTCGGCTGCATCCTTCACATGCGCATCGCATTCTGCCGCCACATAGTCCCCAGTCCAATTAGACATTATCTATGGATCATGCATAAAGGAAGGAGATCATTGCAACGCCGTGCACTGACAGCTACGATTTGCATTTAATCGCACAATAACGTCTTTTCATTCCCGCCACATCCAATGAAAAGAGATCAACCCCGGGAGAAGGAGAAGTCGCAAGGTGACAAGCGTCTCAGATAGAGGTCGAGCGAAGACATACGAGGTCACATCTCTGCACGCTTTACTAACTACCAAGTCGTAACCTATATGAGACGATGTTTGCAAGCGTTTGACGAACAGAGCGCCATTACGACAAGAAAAGAAGAAAAAAAAGATCAAAAAGCGCCAGTAAACTTTAACCGAACCAAACGAGAAAGCACAACGCGCTGGGAGTGCGTTCGGAGACTGAAAGCGACGCGGGTCATCTCCCTCGATCACCTGTTTAAAGACAACAACGCCCATACTGTGATCATATAGTGTCAACGCAAAGGGATGGAGGAAGAAAGGAGGAGGGCGAAAAAACGAAGACATTTAAAGACAGCCTTACCTTAAATATACGGAGAGCAGAAAAAAACGCAGCCAAGAGTAACAAGAGCAGAACAAAGTATTTAATTTGTTCCTAGAGAGGAGCCGAGTCGGTTCGCTCGCGTTTCCTCGCCTTCCATTCCGGCCGTGGGGGAGACACGCCTCCTGTTGGACGATAGCACGCACTGCTTAAAGCAACAGGGGGCGAGGTGGACCCGCGGACGCAGGGAACTACCGCCGCACACACAACTGCTGATGGTTTTCCCCTTTCTGTTTCTCACCCCTGGATAATTTCTTTATTGTTTGTGTGTGTTAACTAAAGTCTGTAAGTGTGTGTGTGTGCGTGCGTGCGTGCGTGCGTGCGTGCGTGCGTGCGTGTGTGTGTGTGTGTGTGTGTGTGTGTGTGTGTGTGTGTGTGTGTGTGTTAACCAAAGCTGTAAGGGCCCAGAGCCTGGGTTGACTGTCCACCTTAATTAGTGGAAGTCTTTCAACGACACAATTAGAGCATTCTCGGGCAACCCTGAGGGTTTTCACAACACCATGTCATGCAGATATCATCACCAGTGTCGTCATCATTGTCATCACCGGCAGCATGCAACCCAAGCGAATGAAAACCTCTTGAGAGTCTGTGTGAAGTGTTGGACGAGCACGTCTCAGTACCAGCGTGCAAACTGGGCGGCTGGGGTGGGCGGGGTTGGGGTCTGTGATCCACCGCCGCTGAGTGCTGCTGCTGAAATGAAAGGGATCTTTCATTCCCCCGCCCCCCAACCCCCCCCCCCCCCCCCCCCCCCCCCCCCGCGAAGGAGTATCATGAGAAGTCGTATTGTGGAGGGAAAAAATAAATAGTCAATGACATCTCTGTGATCTCACCCCCCACCACCACCACCACCACCACTCTTCATCCAAAACAACAGAACCCCAACTCGTCGGCTACACATCCATGTGTGTATGTGTGTGTGCGCGCATGTGTTTGTGTATGTGTGTGTGAATGCCACATTACATCAAAGAACAAACGGACTCTCTGCTAACCAGGCTGATGAAGGACAATGTAAAGCACAGCACTTCTGTATCCTCCAGGTATAGATCTGTCCCATGTAGCGATCCACCTGCAATGCATGTCGGTCTACCTGGACAAAACATTAAAAATATCCTGTATGATATGGTCATCATTGGACCCGAGCCTCACTTTCCCCCTACTCATGTCTCTCTGCCAGTCAATCTATTCCACACAGTTTTAGTTTTCTGCTGTATTAGTACAAATCAATGGCTTTGGAACACAGTAGTAAGTATATTTGCACAAAAATGTGTATAGTTGCCACAGTGAAGTCCTCTTGTTCAGTGTATTTTCAGCCCACCTCTTGCTCAACCGTGTCATTGCTGAACTCGAAGGCAGAGCGTGACATGTAAAAAGCTATGAAGTGTCAAACTAAAAAGGGGTCATTTTAATGTATTCCATTGCGTACTGAATTGTTCCGCCATTCAGTCCAAGTGCTCTCATAATTGCTTTTAAAAAATCTCACTGCCGCAGAGTACAATAGAATAATATGGTTTCACAATGAATCCAAAAAGCTGTAGGTGGCTGAGAAGAACAACATTATGTTCAAACATTTCTTAAGCATCAACCAATTCAAGTCAATTATTCTTGATTCTTTCTTCAAATTTTTTCAAATTCAAAAGCTTCTCCTAGTTTAAGATTATGTTGAAGATTTGTCCAATTGAAAGTTCAAAATAACTTTAAAGTGACGATTCAAATACAAAATCGACCTAAATAAGTAGTTGGGAATAAGGAAGGAATGAAAATTACAAAATTAATCTAGTGAAGGAATATTCAATATGCAAAAGGAATAATAACTTTAGAGGAAACAAAATTTAACTAGATTTACTTATATATTAGGTACACGTTTTGTGTTGCCCAGACCCTGGTATCCACCCTCCCCTTCTGTACTTTGTGACTGTCCCAACATCTTACCCTATACTGTAAAATTACAATCATGTTCCTTCCGAGTTTTTATTTGCCATCATCAACAGAGCATACATACTATAATCAGGCCGTGCTTATAGAAGAGCAGAAAAAAATCGAACAGTATGCAGTATTGTAGTTGGAGTATGATTTTGTCAATTGTTTAATCGCACTCTTTTGCAAACTTTATGATTGTAATGTGTTAGTCCTACCTCTGTTACAAAATGGTACACAATTCAAAATAATATATTCTCAATATATACTCTCTCTCTCTGACCTATTCTCTTCTACTCTCTCTTTCTCTCTCACACACAAACGAACACACACACACACACACACACCCACACACAGTCTCTGCCTCTTCCGCCTGTTTTCCAGCTCGTCTTGATACAAACAGTTGCACATCATCTTCTTCCAGAAATCACTTGAGAGGGGAGAGAGAAGAAAAAGCTCCAGCCCTTTTGGTCCCTGACCTCATCTCACCCTGGGCCCATTACCCAGAATAATCACACACAATGGCAGGTTCCAGGAATACACTTTTGAAGATGATTGCAGACAAAAGTCTTTGGGGGGATTGTTTTGGGTCATTTTGCTTCAACAGCACTCTAATTCAGAACCAATCACCAAGACCAACAGCAGCAGATGCAGTACTGGGCTGGAATCCGGAATTTAATTGACAAACCTCTCCGCATGTGTGTGTGTGTGTGTGTGTGTGTGTGTGTGTGTGTGTGTGTCTCTCTCTCCCTTTCTCTCAATCGCTCTCTCTCTCCCTTTCTCCCTCTTCCTTTCATTCTCTCTCACTCTCTCACTCTCTCTCCCTCAAGATTCAAAGGGCTTTATTGGCATGGAAAGATAAGAAACAAAGCAATATAAATAATCAAACTACTTTATAATACAGATGTAAACATACATATACAGTGAAAAATGATAAAAACAACTATGCTATTAGATAGGTAATAATGGTCAGGAGAGCAGTGAGTTAATCAAACTATTTCTCTCATTCAATTAGAATACAATTTAGGAGGCATACAAAACGTATATTTCCTTTCATAACATTATCCTGTGTGTGTGGGTGCAAAAATATATGATTACTATCTATTTAGCTATGTCACAAAGTGACAGGTATAGCTATACTTAGACAATCCTAACGAATGAAAACCCCTTATGAAAACCCCTTATGATCCCGTTCCCATTGGGAGAAGGCTTGTGGCTTCCAGGAGCACACAGAGATCTGGAGGGCTGGAAGAGAGAGAGTTGCTTCTTGTCTGTCCCTCTCTGATTAACAATTACTGCTGTACACTCCAGCAAGGGGGTTTCAACCAAGCAGCAGCTCTCTCTTAATGAGGTAGAAGGGCCACAGCCATGCATCTGACGTCAGTCTCCTAAATACCAGGCCAGATCAGGCAAATGGCCAAGCCTTTGTTCCTGTCTCTTGACAATAGAAAGAAAGCCAAGCGAAGAGATGGATGAGAATGGTAGAGAGAGAGAGAGAGAGGGAAGGAAATAATGGTGAAGAGGTGGGGAAAGGTTACCAAAAAAAACCAGCAGAATAGAATGGGAAAGAATAATAAAAAAGTGTGGGAGAGCTTCACTTATTACCTCGTCTCATTTGGGAAGAATCAAAGATTTCCAGCTGATCTATAATTAGTTGACCCCAGCCCTAATTAGAAATACTAAGTGCAGTGCCTCTTCAGATTAGAGCAAATTGAATATTTCTCTCTCTATGCGATCGCCAAGCCAATAAAGCGTGAGGTGGGATGAAGGGGTTGTGAGGTCAGAATAATTGCACGGACGATCTGACGTGATCTAGATTAAATTGTGATAAATGTGTCAGGGTACAGTCAACCAGAGTTTGATTCACCAAGGGCACCGATGGGTTCCAGCTAGTGAGCAGCTATGATCCAAAATGTTCAATAAGGCAGTGGAGGCTTTAGTAATTCCTGAATAGACCTAGAGATACCATGACTATTTCTGTGTCACTTCTGCTTTACAATGTTATACCTGCCCCCAACCCTCGCAAGGCTGCATTACTTTTTCCCCGAACCTTTATCAAATGTCAGAGAATAACAGCAACCAAAGATCTTCATTAAAGCCAAAAGGGATTTTCTTCTAAATATTGTAAACTGAAAGATATTAGCTTTCGCTGCACTGGGAATCTAAAACACATCTGCCTTCTACAATTTCCCAATGTACACAGAGAATATGATGTTTATTTATTCCAACATTGATATAAAAAAGAAAGGCTGGAGGCTGTTTGGTTTGTGGAAGTGAGTGAGTCAGGTATGGCTCCAGAGAGGCCTGCGATGTTTGAGTAAAAAACACATGGTACACAGCCGGTATCTTTGGAAACAAGCGGCCAAGCAGCAGGCTGAATGACCA
Organism: Lota lota; assembly: GCA_026745465.1. Lineage (NCBI taxonomy): Eukaryota > Metazoa > Chordata > Actinopteri > Gadiformes > Lotidae > Lota > Lota lota. The sequence continues at coordinate 586,808 of JACYXH010000648.1, forward strand.
AGCAGAGACCCCGTCTGTCTTTTAAGACTAGGGGGGTCTCATTTTAAAACCTCACGGCACAACGTGGCGTTTCCCTTATAGGGTTTGTGCATCAGAATGCATCACGGGATTTTTGGATGAAGATACGCCGCCATATTTAGAGGACTCAAGGGAGTTGTAGTACTGTAAAATCCTAAATCAACGTAAATATACCGTAACCTAAACAATGACCAAACAATCATTATTACTGACATAATAACTAACATTCCAATGCTCATATGCTCCCAAAATGGTTGCAGCCATTGCAATCTGACGTTGCAATGTACAAGCCCTAACACGGCAAGGACTATACACATGGGAGAAAGGGAGCGAGAAGACAACAAAATGACACCAACATGCATTCGACAGCATGGAGATGAGGTCAAGAAACAATTGGAAAAAGAGGTGAGGGGAGGGATAGATTAGGGGAGAGAATGTTAAGCCATACAAAGTTGGACAAAACCATGTGTGGCTGAGGGACAGCTTGGAGGACACGGAGATGAGAGCCAGAGCATACTTAGCTGGAAGAAAAGACATTGCAGAAAACGAGGATGAGAGGGCTTTGGGAAAAGGTATTAAAAGCCTATCGATCCGCCCACTGCAATCGCCTTTCACATTATATGAAGCCATGTTTAATTCAAGCCTACATAGTGGTGGCAGGGGAGGGGGGGGGGGGGGAACCAGATACAGACAGGATACAGAAGACCTGAGAAGGAGGAGGAAGAGAAGGAGAGAAAAAAATGAAGGTGAGGGGTAAGAATGGTATGCATGTTGCGATCAATCGGACATAAGGTACATCTAACAGACTAGATGAAGACATGGTACATGTAACCTACACCACCCTAATCTAATCTAATCCGTAGCTTTTTGTCACCTACCAACATCAAAGGCAAAGGCTCAGCACTCCACCATTTCCCTCATTACTCCAAAATTCCCTTCATTAACCCGTCTCCCATTTTTCAGCATATTTGACATTTTCTTGTATATTTAATTTGTATTATATATATATATATATATATATATATATATATATATATATATATTTATTTAAGTGTTCACTTTTGCGTTTTACAATGAATATCAATCTGGCATTGGCTGGGCAACATTTGAGTCCTAAACATGGCAGCTGCCTTAAATTGTTCAAAAAACTCCAGCCAATCAGGATGACGCTCGAGCTCTTGCGGAATCTGGTTGAAAGTTAAGCAAATAAATATTCTAATCTGAGAAAAGCCTTCAGTGCAGATTTCTGTCCATATTTTAACATTGTTACTTAGTCTATTTTTTTCTTTGTCACAAACTGAAACTCATCTGAGTGCTGATTGGTTATATTTATTTGGGGGGGAAAAGGCTTTCAACAAGATCGAGGTCATACCGATCTGCAGAGAGAAACAGGATGTGAACTTGCGAGATCAGGATTGTGTCACGAGGCCAATTTAAAGCTGGTGATTGAGTAGCTGATGCACTGATGTGGAATGAATCCCTGCTCTTGTGATTATGGCAATCATGGCCTTAATGTTCTTCCAGAAATAACTTTGATCTCTAATTTATATCTTAAGTGCTATGCCACAAGATAGACATCCTAGCAATATATTTTATATTTTTCCTTGACTTGATGTTGTTGTGTCTATAACTACACTAATCCCAAACAAGAAATCTAAACAAATACAGCACTTGCCCAACAAAACAAGCGTCAACATTAGCATTGAGACTTGTAAGAAAGTGCTTGGCAGTAAACCATAACTAAGTCAAATTAGAGTTGAATGTAATCCATTTGAAGAATTTTGAAAAATGGATTGGCCCCAGTGTCTCACACAAATAGTGACTTCATATTGATATGTGGATCGACATATCATTTCAGAAACTGGTTTGCAACTTTGTGATGTTTGCCAAGTGTGCAGTCTGTGACCCGGAGTGTTAAAAAGTGATACTAGTTAGAATTCCAAATGCACACCTTCTGCCAACATGACCAATCATCTATCTGCAGTTAAATGCATGGAAGAGCAAGATACTTAAATTAGTCATTAAAACACTAATATGGTTTTATAAAAACTGAAAGTGAATTTGGTTACGGTTTTACATTTAAATGTTAAAACACTTTTGGTGTGCATTAAGGACACTGAAGTGCACCTCATTCCATCCATCTTAATGGACAGCAACTGACAGGAGTCAAGCAACTTGACTGCATTTTGAAACACCATTACTTGGTGAACCCAAAGTGCATAGTCCTTCGCTTTTACCACTAAAGCAAGTATTTATCACGCACACACACACACATTCACACCCGCGCACACACACTTTTATTCAGTGTATGTCCATGCTTGCGTCAACTAAAATTTGATGATTTAAGTCACTTAATAATTTTAATTATGACTTTTAGAATATGGAAAACTGGTATTCTGCAAGAATTGCTCATTGTGTTTTGCTGGAAACTGCCTGGCTTCATGGTAGTGGCTGCAGGGAGAATTGCTCTTCATCTATCTAATTGGCTGTGGTTTTTTATACCGATGGAGGCTTACTGTGACAAGAGATCAATGGCATTTTCTATACATGAAACACATATTAATGTAAAGAAAAAGCTTATTCATACACTGCACTAATGGATAGTATACGTAAGGAACAAAAGAAAAACTTGTGGAAATCGATAGCTATGTAACTTTATAGTTAAATGTAACGTACACACAAGGGAATGTGATATACAAATAAATGTAAATCAGTTTCATTTTAGCATTATGTTTAGTAATTTGAGGTGTGTTACCGTGGTATAACCATAATTTGATCAAAGAGCACAACCTGTTTGTATTTATCATAAGTCGCTGGTCACATTTCTCATCTACCAACGAATAAAAGATGGTAAATATGTTTTGCTGTAATTTTGCAGTACGTTCACAAGCCCACAGAATGAAGTGCTATGGGGAATGTTTATGATGTAAAAAATATAATACCAGTACTAACTCAACGCATAAGGTTAAATTGCATACATTTTAGTAAACACGTCGATTTAAGCAACAGCTAGTGACCAGATTTGCTGCCTTCCTACAGCCAACCCATGATGCATTTTCCCCCCAAAAATGCAATGTTTAAAATCTTTCATTAATTGGTATTCATTTTTGCTTTATATTTTATGTTATGTTATTTTCTGCTATGAAAGCGCTTTCAGATAACTTGATATGAGCCG